>JAOTOM010002131.1:0-91304 GCA_034440615.1 Ashinkailepas kermadecensis
GTGATACGTTGTCATGGTGGGGGAGGTGAAGATGGCCGGTGATACCTTGTCATGGTGGGTGAGGTGAGGTCGGCCGGTGATACCTTGTCATGGTGGGGGAGGTGAGGTCGGCCGGTGATGCCTTGTCATGGTGGGGGAGGTGAGGTCGGTTGGTGATACCTTGTCATGGTAGGGGAGGTGAAGACGGCCGGTGTCACACTAGGCTGTTTTACAGCAGCAATTTTCCCTCATGTCTAGTCGCTTTTGATCCTTCCAAGTCATTCCTGGCTTCAACTAAAACATTCCCGACATGAACTCAAAACGTACATTGAAGAACATTTAATATTAATAAGAATTGATTTCAATCAATTTTCTCAGCTTTCTCATTGACACAAAATGTTGCTTCGTGGTGGAAATACAACGGTTTTAGACGGATTGTTTTTGGTATAATTTTCCTTAAACCATTTTATATTCCGAAACCCATATCCCAATAGACCACAAGTAACAAATCAGTCGATGCACGAGCGTCCTACTCGTGGGGTGTGTTTTAAATATTTAATAGTTGTGCGGTGTGAGCATGTCGGCAGTATCAGGTATGGATTTATAAACTTGGTTGACATCGATTAAATATACTTTTGTTATCATTTTCTCTACCGTTGCACACCAAGTTGGCTTATAACCGCTTCCTTCGCTAATTTAACCATAGCACCAGTTTGTCATCTGGCAGTAATTCGTCGGCTGCCAGATACAGTAGAGCTGAGTGCAGTCTCCACGTAAATCGGAAAGCGTATTGCAATTTGCTGATGTTCGTAAGTTTAATGTTACTTATTTCAGCAGCGTCGATAGTAAAACCTATTTCGTTATTAAAACTGGTGTGATAATTATATTTGGTGGTCGCTTTTAATTTATGCGGATCATTATGCCAGGCATTCTCCCTCTATCTTGTTCCTTTGACCACGTGACCTGGGAGCAAAAAGCCGCTGTAAAACCACCTACTGTCAGGTTCGGGTACACGTTGAAAAGGTAATCGTTGACCCGCGCCCACGGATGAGGAGTGGGCACGACCTGTACTGCACTGGCTTGGCGCAGGGAAGGAGGGAGTGGGAGGGTGAATGACAGTGGGCGGGCATCTCTGAGGAGCAGCACGCTGTAGATGAATTAGCAGATAAGGTGTGGAGTAATATGCACGAAAGTAATGCTGTCGTCGATATTAGCTTTCAACCCGATAGGGTGCTACTTAGTTCTTCACTTGGTAATCCATGATTGTGCAAGAACCATCGCTGCAAGCGAGCTGAAGCTTTAGTCAGCTCTATGGAATTAATGCCTTAGGCAACTGGGACAAATGACCACATTCCGGCTTACGTGGCTGTTGTGCATGATTTATATCCAGTGCTACAGTGCACGAAATGCAGGCGACATTTCTATATCTATGGGCATTCTATTCATACATCTATGAAATTGCGGCGCAATGCATGCACTGCAATCTGTCAGTAAATATGACGATCTGATTTCTTGTCCTCTTAAATGAAGTATATAATTTGCGATTCATGGATCTTAAGGTGATGACTGCCGATACAAAAGTATTATGTTTTACTTATAAATGTTTCTTTTTCCTGCATCTGCAACATCCTAAATCGATTTTCATCCCATGATATAAATCAAACACCGAAGTCTCTTCCCGAAGTCTAATCATTTACCCTGATGGGCAAATTAATTATCGCAGTGTGCGGGGGGGGGGCAATTTAACCTCTATTTTTGGGGGTGACCCCTGAACCACTTGGTGCCGGTGATGTCAATGAAGGGTGGGGTGTTGAGGTGGGAGGTGTGCTGGACTCCGAGAGCCGGCTGCTGGTGGGTTGGTAGGATGGGTTGGAGCTGGGCTGGGTGTGGGTCTCGGCGGTGAGAAAAACGCAGCTGCATAGCTGCACCGGGCGGCGGGTGCGGCTTGGAAGGGTGGGGTGTTGGAGATAGGAGGGTTGTTGCGTTTTGTGAAACGCAGGTGTTGGCGTGATGTGGTGTGCCGTATACTCTGCGCTGCCTCATATCGGCACACCTTCTCGAATGCCCACTTGAGGTGGTCGGAGTCGGTGGCGGGATGCGGCCCATCACAGACTGCACATCTCTTTTCTGTTGATGTGCAGTCGGAGGTTGAGTGGTGTGCTGCACACTGACCGCAGCGTGCCTTTGGTGAAGCGCACGCACGTTCATCGTGGCCGTAGCGCATGCAGCGATAGCAGCGTAGTGGGAGAGTCACGTAACGTCGTACGTTATAGCCCTTCTTGTGTATGTATGCGTGTGGTGGGAGCTGTTGTGTGTTGAAAGTCAGTACTAAGATGTTGTGTGTGGGTTTTGGTTCCCGTCTGATGTGCTTTACTGTGGCTGTGACGTCGAAGAGGGCTGTGGCGTCGAGCAGTGTTGCAGTGTTAGCAAGTGGATTATTATCCAGCTCTGGGGCGAAAATGTAGCTCTGGCTGGTGTTGAGTGTGCGGTGCAGCGTGAACGAACAGCGCCAATTGTTGAATGTGTTTGTGGTGAGTAGCGTTCGTGTATCGGTGCTGTTCTGTGTGTGTACGACGATGTGGGTGTTGTGCCGAGTGATGGTGAAGTGTAGTGTGGTCAGAATGTGGCGTAGTGTTTGTGCGATAGTGAAGGAAGACTCTCGTGCGATCGTGCGCTGTGGTTCGGTGTAGGTGCCTACTAGGTAAGCGCCTTGCACAAAGCGGGCGCTAGGCGTCGGTGTGTGTGTTATAGTGCTAGGACCTGACCCGCCCCACCAGCAAGGTGACCCTCCTTGCAAAAAAAGACCCGGATTTGTTGCACCCTGGACCTAGCTTTCGCCATTTGATCCCTGCCCCGCCCGCAATGGCCCCGAACAGTGAGCTCGTCAACATTAGGTTTCCTCCGGGGGATAAATGTTAGCTGAGAGAAGTTGGGGATTTGGCTTGTGTGGAATATCTTCCCGAGTCATAGGAGTGCTCGTTAAGGATGCCTGGAGCTTGCTGTCCTCTTGCTTCTCTTCTTTCTTCTTGTCTTCTTGCTTCTTGCTCTTCGTGTCTTCTTGCTTCTTGGGCTGTTTCGGCTTCTTGTGCTTCCTGGTGTCGCTCTTGAGCGTGAGTGCGCGCGACCTCTTCTACGAGCCTCCCTACGGAAGGACCTCCTGGCCAAGTTCTGTGTCCGGCGCGCCACACCGACTGCCGCAGATGGACACCACCCTCCGGTGCTTACGATCACCACAGGCCGTTCAGAGTTGCTGCCCCCTCGGGCCGTGCAGCACACGGCAGTCCACCTGACAGGTGGGTCAGGTGGGTGGGTCTGTTGGTCACGTACTGCACGCCGACGGTACACTACTACACGGCAGTCCACCTGACAGGTGGCCGTCAGCGTGGGTCTGTTGGTCACGTACTGCACGCCGACGGTACACTACTACACGGCAGTCCACCTGACAGGTGGCCGTCAGCGTGGGTCTGTTGGTCACGTACTGCACGCCGACGGTACACTACTACACGGCAGTCCACCTGACAGGTGGCCGTCAGCGTGGGTCTGTTGGTCACGTACTGCACGCCGACGGTACACTACTACACGGCAGTCCACCTGACAGGTGGCCGTCAGCGTGAGTCTGTTGGTCACGTACTGCGCGCCGACGGTACACTACTACACGGCAGTCCACCTGACAGGTGGCCATCAGCGTGAGTCTGTTGGTCACGTACTGCACGCCGACGGTACACGGAAGAACAAGTGGGGATGGCGTGCAATGCCTTGGCTAACTCGACCAACAGCTGAAAACTGCAACGAGGCGCGGTCACTATTATCGACGATATTTTGCGAACCTGTCGCGTGTCTATTAAACGAGATTATGCTGCAAGGCCAGTTTTGCTTTTCTCTGTTCACCCGTCTATCTGCATTCCATTTGCTAGTTTTTCACCCATTTGTCCGTTAATGTGTCAGTTTGTCAATAAATTCGTTCTTCCCATTCATTTGTCACCAGAAGGCACCTGTCCGCCTCCACGTATATTCCTCCGTCTGCCCATCAGTCTGCTTCCGCGTCGATCTGTCTATCCAGCCGTCCATCAGTCTGCTTCCGCGTCCATCTGTCCATCCATCCGTCCACCGGTCTGCTCTCACATCCGGCTGTCTATCTGTCTGTCCACCGGTCTGCTACCGCAGCCATCTGTCTCTTGGTTGCATCTTTTGCTAGTGTATACCTCGTCCACTTACCTATTGAATGGATCCTCTGTTAGTCTGTAACTCTTCCATTTGTCTACGGGCCACATGTTCCTATCTGTTTTCTTGTATGTCCGTTTGTCAGTCCGTCCCGCACTAATGTCTAATTATCGCGTCCGTGGTGGCGCGCCTGTACCATGAGGACGGCGGACGTTTGTCCGTTCGCCCGTCCCACCGTGACGTCTGATTATCACGTCCGTGATGGCGCGGCGGTGCCATGTGGCCGGCGGACGTTTGTCCGTTCGCCCGTTCCACCGTGACGTCCGACTGTCACGTTCGTGATGGCGCAGCCGTGCCACGTGGCCGTCGGACTCGCCGCTCCCACGACTCGAGCCGGCAGTCACTGTCGGCGGTCGGCCGCCGATCGGCTGTTTTGGTCGACTTGGTCCGTTAGCTCAGTTGGCCGCTGAACGGGGCACCCACGCTCACGTGACTTCAGTGTACAGCCGTGAGCTGCACAACGCGACGGTGTCCAGCTGCACCCAGCTGTGTCCAGCAGCACCCAGCTGTGTCCAGCAGCACCCAGCGGTGTCCAGCAGCACCCAGCTGTGTCCAGCTGTGTCCAGCAGCACCCAGCTGTGTCCAGCAGCACCCAGCGGTGTCCAGCAGCACCCAGCTGTGTCCAGCTGTGTCCAGCAGCACCCAGCGGTGTCCAGCAGCATCCGACCGCGCTCATGCACCAGCTCGGTCGATGGCACACACCTGTGTGTAATGTGTATCCCGGGAAGGAAGCCTTGCCAACACCGGCCTAATCACAGCACGACACGCACGGCCTTACGCTGGCCGGCCATATCACACACGCTGGCATACTGTGGGGCAGGAGCAGGAGCAGGCAACGACGAGACGTCCATCATAGGCATGCTGTGGCGAGCATACCCCAGTGGGCGTACTGGCGAGCATACCCCAGCGGACGTGTCGTGGCGAGCATACCCCGGTGGACATGCCTTGGCGAGCACACCCCAGTGGACGTGCCGTGGCGAGCACACCCCAGTGGACGTGCCGTGGCGAGCACACCCCAGTGGACGTGCCGTGGCGAGCATACCCCAGCGGACGTGCCGTGGCGAACACACCCCAGTGGACGTGCCGTGGCGAGCACACCCCAGTGGACGTGCCGTGGCGAATTTGAAGCGAGCACACCCCAGTGGACGTGCCGTGGCGAGCACACCCCAGTGGACGTGCCGTGGCGAGCACACCCCAGTGGACGTGCCGTGGCGAGCATACCCCAGCGGACGTGCAGCGGCCGGCATGCCACTGCCGGCGCGCCGTGCCTCGGCGTGCGAATGTGATGGGCGGGACAGCGTATCATAACCTCCACAGCTCATAACATGGGCGGTCGCACGGAGCTTGGTCAGGTCATCTGACCCGCGAGGTATCGTCCGATCTGTCGGTCGGGTGTCAGCCTGACTGAGGCATCATGGCTGGCGCGGTGGTACCAGAGTCTGAGCTGGTGCTTTCCAGTGAATATTGATCACTTGATCACAGAGCATTGTCACATAGCAGCACCCAACCTCCAAATGAGAAAAATGAGAACACAATTTTATGGAGAAAATTGTGCGGTGGTGACGGGAATGTCCGATTCAGGTGGTCGTGTGTCGGAACATCATTAAGCATACAACGAAACTTTTAAAGTTGACCCAGTGAGAGTGCAAAATGTTGGCGACATTGGCCTGACCCTCTCGATTGGTTCTGAACTCACGATGCGCATAAATGGAGGAAATGTTGGCTTCTTCGACATGTAGATACTGCAGGCGACAGCCTGACTAGACATGGTCACTCACAAAGCTACCGATCAAACACGACAAAGGATAAACCGGTCAGGGCAGAACGACTTCGAAGATGCTTGAACGTCTCTGGAATGATGCCAGGAGGTGAATTAACGCAACCTTTCGTACGGATGGCTCAACTTGATTAAGCATGGAGTGAAGATTGAATCAGGATACCACTTTAACGGTGCAACTGCTCGCTCGTTCGCTTCAAGATTCGCCCATCTCCCCATCTTTAATATTGGTGGCTACGAACATCTGCTAATGCATGTGATATGGTGGGGCGGCACTCGCATTATTTCCTATATCACATCAGCATAATTCATATTTGTAGCTAGAGTGGGCTTGGCGCAGTTCTTCGGCATTCAGGTTTATGCCATGCGTATTTTGATAAAGGTCTTGTCCAGTTATAGCTTAGTATATGTGAGAAGTGGTTAGGTACTCAATCAAACTCACGTAGCCATCAGTGTTCCATCTTCTGCAGCGTATTCTCTTCGTATATTCATCCTCGCTTCTTTGCATCCGGTACATCTCACGGAATCCTTAACCTCAACGTCACGTCTCTGTGCACGTTTCCTGCACTCACTTTTCCTCTCTGCCATCCTTCCTGTTCCCGCCCGCTGAGGACGGCGGCAGGAAACATAAGGATAGTCGGACACATGGAGACATCATCCGCCACCTGTCCCCACCCCATTAGGACCCTATTACTCAGTCTCTATCTGCATCCCGATTTCCCTCTCCGTCTCTGTCTGTATGCACTGGCCCTCACCGAATCCGTCTGAAATGCGGTTGAATGGCATGACGGCTCTGCGATCGACACGCTCCGCTGCCGAGTGCCGGCCGCCAGCTCCAGTATTGCTGCACGGGTCCGGGCCGGTCCCACGCAGGGACGTGGGAAGTCCAGCCGACTACCCGGCCGTGAATGTACCACAGCGTGGGCCGGTGTGTGTGCGTTGTAGCAGCAACCAGTGGCATAGCCAGGATTTGGTCCAGGGGTGTGGGTGAACATCCGACGAATGTCCCATATATATATATTATATATATTATATATATATATATATATATATATATATATATATATATATATATATATATATATATATATATATATTTAGGCAAGGATGGTACATTCGTGTGGAACATAAAGCACTCCGCGATAGCGTAGCTGATGCGAATCCTGCAGTCAAGGTCCAACAGTCCAGTAATGGCCAGAAAAACAAACCGTCTAGCTGCGGCCACAACCAACCAGACAAAATCTATAACGGAAAATAAAGGGATATATAGGGAAAAGGAAAAATAAATGGAACATAAAGGGACACATCTCCAATGAAGACATGAATATCATTAGCTTGGGTAAAAATACGATTATTCATCTGCATGGACACAATTGCTTCTTTTTGTTATCCGTTACATTCAGACATATTTCAATAGGGAGGGTATTCATCAGGATGAGGCCAAGTTGTTGCGCATTTTCAACAGCTTCTCCATGCCAAAATTGGGCGTGGATATTAGTGGGGAGAAATAAGTGCAAGATTGGGATACGTGCCTGACCAGCTATGCCGAACACAGAGCATCCTGCAAATTGTTTTTGCCTTTCTTTTTGCTTAACCGGTGTCTCCCCGGTCCAGGACAAAATATCTGGAACATCTCAAGCGGCCGTCACCACAGCTCCCGCTGAGCTGTGGTGACGGCCGCTTGAGGACGCCGTGGACGTCTTCACGTATCACATACCCTTTCCAAATGAGTTGTAAGATACGTTTTAATTTTTTCCTCTGTTATATCTTTGCCCCTCAGGGTGGTCACCTGAAGTGCCCATCAGACTCGCGGAGGGGGCGAGTGCCCCGTCACCCCTCTTCGGCCAGCCGCAGGCCTATTTCGATACGCTTGGGCCCCCTCCATCAGGTCAGGGACCCTTTCTTCGGCTTATGCCCCATCACCAGCATAGGGGCTCTTCATATTGGGTCGGGGCCCTCTTCGCCGGCCCTGGGGTTCTTCCAACGGTCCGGACCCCCCAAGTCGATCTAGAAGCCTTTCACATTAGCCCAACCAAGGGCCTTCAACATCGTTCCGAAGGCTCTCTCCGTTGACTCAGGGTCCTCTTCATCGGCCAGAGATCCTTTCCGTCAGCTCCGGACCTCTTTCATTGGTCCAGGGGCCCTCCACGTCGGCCCAGGGTGTCCTTTCGGGCCCCCTGCACCAACGCCTTGAGGAGCCCTGAAGGCGGTCGCCTTGAGGGCCCCTCCGACCCTCCAGGGGGACGGCTTCCCTCTTCTCCCACACCCTTTTCTACGCCACTGACAACAGCGTGGTCAGTCTCCATACCACAGCGTGGACCGGTGTGTGTGTGTGTGTGCGTGTGGCCGTGTGTTGTAGCATCAACGTGGTCAGTCCCCATACAACTGAAGGGCTAACGGCAACATGGGAGTACATGTGTCCCGCATTTAACCATTATCTGGCCGGTATGGGAAAACAAACTGGAGAAAGCTATATAGCTGTGTTCCCAGAGAGCGGGACGGGAGTCCAACTGGTTACTGACACCGGCCACCCCTGGCTACACGGCGTCGTGCGGGCTCTGGGCTATCAGCGCCAGACGCCTGTCACGCTGCACCGCCACGGTGGGACGGTGGGATGGTGGGATGCCGCAGCGCGACACTGGTGTAAGAGTGTCGCGGCGAGGGGCGTGGCCACACTGTACCGCCACGGTGGGACGTAGCGGCGCTACGCTGGGGTAAGATTGTCGCGGCGCCGAGGTGTGGCCACCGTTACACCGTGCCGGGTCTGACGCCGCACGACACTACACTTCGCTAGCGGAGCACGACCACGTTCGTGGTGCACCTGACGACAATGGCGGCGCATTTTTCGATTGAGATGTTGGCGCCGACGTGGTCTGGTTTGGTGCGACTACCCACGCGTTGATGCATGACAAAATCTGGCCGGCAACCGGTGGTGAAGTGGGAAGGGGGAGGGGGCTTAGAGACATGCCTCCCTCCCACAATTTTATCCCATCCTCACGATAAACCCCATGACGTTGACTGGAATGAATTAGCCTGAAAATATGCTTGTCCCAATTTCGTGGCCGCTCCTACACCCACGCGTCCAACCAAGCGCTTCGAACATGGCGCGGTGACTGACACAAACCAGTGATGTAACCTCGTTTGGATAGGATGCTGTTAGCATGTGCAAAAACGGAAGCATCGTTCGTCACCAGAGCTGCACACAGTCCGTCAGGACGGCGGCAAAACGCGCCGCGTTTGGGCGGCCGACTGCCACTCGCCAGCTCTCGGCAAGGGTTAAGCTGAAAAGCCGATTTGCCTGAGCCTTGCGGAAACTGGAATGAACACGTTTGTCCGCAGCGAATGCATCCGCTGGTGATCGTCCGAACCTTCCTCGCAGACGTGTCCGATAAACACGGCTGGCTGTCTGGGAGGGCGGTTGATTCCGCCCGGCTGACCGCTGCTCGTCCGCGGGTGGCATGACCGATTATCGCGTCACTCGTGTACCGGGCCGAGCTGGCAGTACCCGGCTGACGCTGCTCCTGTCCGTGGCGGCAGCGGCAGCTTCACAGTTGGACGGCAGGTGAATCCCGGCGGTCCCCGACCCTCAGACAACAGCTGATGTGACGCCCAGTCATGTCTGCCCATGTAGGAGCGATCGTCGACGTCGCCCGAACTCGTGAGATGTGACGAGGACAACCCGGTGGAGGAAGCCAGAGAAGACGACCGATGCTGACTGCATAGAGCCGATTAACACAGCAGTCTCCTGTTTGCTTGATTCTGAAGCCGATGACTTCGCTCCAAGCCTCCTCGTCTGTGCTATAGTCTCATCTCCATCAACATGAAGCAAAACACTGTGAAGACCTAGATCGTCATCAGGAGGACATGAGTCATCACTGGGAGACAATGCACCATCTTCGGCAGGGTCTGCATCACACTGCAGCAGATGTCATCGGTCAGTTTCCGCCAGCTGCAGCAAATTTCATCGGTCGATGTTCGCCGGCTGCACGCTGTCGCTAAGTTCTCAGCTGCTGTAGCTGCTCTGCTCAGGGTGTCTGGCAATACAGTTGGTCTACTTCGTCAGTGTCTGGACGTGCAGCGCATGTTGTCAATGTCTGTTCAGTCAGTGTCTGGCAGTACAACGGGCCTGTTCAGTCAATATCTGGCAGTGCAGCGGGTCCGTTCAGTCGGTGTCTGGTGGTGCAGCGGGTCTGTTCAGTCAGTGTCTAACAGTGCAGCGGGTCTGTTCAGTCGGTGTCTGATGGTGCAGCGGGTCTGTTCAGTCAGTGTCTAACAGTGCAGCGGGTCTGTTCAGTCGGTGTCTGATGGTGCAGCGGGTCTGTTCAGTCAGTGTCTAACAGTGCAGCGGGTCTGTTCAATCGGTGTCTGGCAGTGCAGCGGGTCTGTTCAGTCAGTGTCTAACAGTGCAGCGGGTCTGTTCAGTCGGTGTCTGATGGTGCAGCGGGTCTGTTCAGTCAGTGTCTAACAGTGCAGCGGGTCTGTTCAGTCGGTGTCTGGCAGTGCAGCGGGTCTGTTCAGTCAGTGTCTAACAGTGCAGTGGGTCTGTTCAATCGGTGTCTGGCAGTGCAGCGGGTCTGTTCAGTCAGTGTCTGGCAGTGCAGGGGGTCTGCCTGCTCAGTCATTACCTGACAGTGCAGCGGATCTGTTCAGTCAGTGTCTGGCAGTGCAGCGGGTCTGTTCAGTCAATATCTGGCAGTGCAGCGGGTCTGTTCAGTCAGTGTCTGGCAGTGCAGGGGGTCTGCCTGCTCAGTCATTGCCTGACAGTGCAGCGGGTCTGTTCAGTCAGTCTGGCTGTGCAGTAGGGTGTCCCAGATAACATGATGGTGTTCAAAATCACGAGGTCACCCCTCCATCCCGAGCCTTGGTCTATTTTAAGCCTTCTGACAAGTTTTCAGAATTAACTACCGGTAATTATGCTTTGCTTTTACGATTTAAAGTTTTTGCTATTTTTTGGCACGATTTGGTGTTATGTGCGACGTTGGCGTTGCAGTCTCCAGGGCAAAAGTCGACGTTCTGGACAGGGATTACTGCATTTGCTATATTCAAAACCACTTAGACGTCGAAATAACGTCAAGAATAAGCATTTAACATAATTTTGAAAGTCCTCTAAAATTAGAGGTGCAAATTTGTCACCCAGATAACCCAATTTTGCTACCAGTCATGACAGTATCTTCCATTTACATGAAAGTGCCGTGTTTTTGGTTATTTTTCCAATGGTGCTGTAAATAAAGCGAAAGATAATGTGTGGAATACATTTTGGAAGTAAAATAACCCATTTGAGATGCAAATTATCCCATGTGAACTCAACAACACAACCCATCTTTAAGTCTGCCGAAACACTGCACAGTGCACAGGCGCGTTTTGGTCTATTTTTTACATCAAAGTACGTTAATAAAAATGCATGTGCGAGTCCACGTGAGTCACAAATTCAAATTCGAGCGGTTTCATTTTTTAGAACAAGCCGGGCAGTTGTGGACAGCTGATGTGGGTACATACACTAGTTATTTGTTTTAATTCGCCTGATAACTCAGATGGGGAAATCAGGGCGTCCCCATGGCGCCAAAAGTGACAATCCTGTCCGGAGGGGCAATATTCTGCAGACCCGCACTCGATCTGGCTGTGGGCAGGAGTCGGCCGCTGTGTCCACTCATAGACGGGCACGGAAAATTCGCCCACATCGTCCAGGCCTCCGAACGCCTATCAACGAAATGACAGGCCCACCCATTGAATATTTCCCCTTCTCAAAACTGCCCCAGAACAAGAGTGTCATCCAAAGATTCCTGTATCTACGACAAACACATAAAAATACTAAATTATCCTACATCGCCCGCACCATCGCTCAAGAGCTTATAGAGCTCTTATGGAAACCAAGTGCTATTCCAGTGGTGAAGTTGAGCCTTTGCATAATTCGGGTGCTGAGGGTTCTACAGGCCTACAAGAAGTTCACCCACCTGCCACCAAAATCTCAACAACAGACGGATGCTTTCAAAGCTTATCTCGTCCAGCTTTGTGACCTGAGCCCTGTCGATCTGGAGGAAAGACTAAAGAAAAGAAGCCGGCTACAAACTGAATGGAAAACAGACTTGCAGTGGTACAAGCAAATGTGCATGCCGGATCAGCCCGGTAGTATGGCTGGGAGAGACGGTTTGATGGCCAAGCGAATAAATATTAGCGAGAAAAGGAGACTGCAGCAGGAACGATGCGGAAGAGACCCGACATGTGAAGGCGCTGGGGCAAGTACAAGTCAGATAAATGAAGAAGATGAACAAACTGACGCGGATGAAGAGCTCGATGAGTCAGATGGCGATGCCTCCGATAGAGACGTGGACATTTATCGGCCTACGGGGCGAGAATGTACCGGCCGGAAGCGCGTCGCAACGGAACTATGTGTAACGCATGACCGGTTGAATATGAGTTTCAGACAACGAGCGATGGCAACCACCCATACAATAGCTTTATCTGGGGGCGAAGCGCAGAAATTAGCCACGTCCAAAAGCAGCTTAAATCGCGCTGCAAAGAAGGCCAGAAAGAATAAAGCTGATGACATTAGGGAGAATTTCGTGCCGCCCTCGCATCCTGTTGTGCATTTCGACACGAAGATGATCTCGCCAAAGGGGCGCGACGTGGAAGACCGGGGAGCAGTTTTGATAAGTGGTGGCGATGAGCTCCCGGTACCGAAACTTCTGGGTATACCACTATTCCAAAGTAGTAAGGGTGTTGATGTGGCTGCAACAGTGGTAAACACATTAAATGAGAACAATGTTAAACTCCACACAGTCACGGGTATTGTGTACGACACTACACCATCCAACTCTGGCCACAAGTCCGGCGCTACCTGGCGTATTGAAAAGACAGTAGGGCATGCTGTCCTGGGGTTAGAATGTCTGAGACATGTGCATGAACGTCATGTCACTCATGCAGCCGCAGCGATCTTTGGCAAGACGCAAGGACCTAACAAAGCAATGTACAAGAAGTTCAAGGCTTCGTGGTCCAAACGGGACACCCGAGGAAGCCTAAAGTTGTTCAGCTGGAGCAAACATGAACCAGGGTCATTCATCTACAGGAAGGCCAAGCGTGTTCTGGCATGGGCCTTCGAGCATCTGCAGTCGGGTACATTTCCCCGGGATGATTACAAGGAACTATGCCAACTGATTGCGCTGTACCTGGGGGCTGACATACGTGACACGACGTTCCTCCGACGGCCTGGAGCCATGCACGAGGCCCGGTTCATGGCTGATGCCATTTACATCCTTAAGATGAGCCTCATGATGGACCAACTCGAGCTAGACTTGACCAAAGGTCAGCAGATTCAGATTGCAGCCATATTCATCGCCTTGTTCCACGGGCCTTACTTTCTGTGCTCATCACTGGCGACAGTGGCTCCCATGAACGATCTGTCGTATGCAAAGGAGATGATGGAGCTGAGCGGTATACCGGAGTTCAAGGCTGTAGCGGAGGCTGTACTGTCGTCCATCAGAAGACACACAGCATACCTCGACGAGTCGCTCGTCATTATGTCGTTGTGTGACACGGACATCTCTGATGCTGAAAGAGAATTGATCGCCACGAAACTTGCGTCATTCACTCGCCCACAGTCAGTACCAATGGGGAAGCCTGCACCTGTGCCGCTATCCAGGGTTAACGCACTGGAAGACCTGGTGGGTCAGAGGTCATGGTTGCTATTCAACCTCCTGGAGATCGATGCGGAGTGGATAGGCACACGTGCTGAGACATGGGAGCAAAGCGAAAGCTTCTGCAAGTTCAAAAAATACGTCGACAGTCTGGCGGTCGTGAATTATGGAGCTGAAAGGGATATAAAACTCCTCCAGGAGTTGATTGATAGAACCACTAACGAGAGTGATCTACAAGATTTGGCACAAGTTGTGGAGTGGCACCAGCAGAGCTATGGACATAAGAAGTGCGACTATTTGCTCATGTAAATGAGGAGGAGACTCGAGGATGGGCTTCGCCGAAACCTGCTATAATGATGGTGAGAACGGGTTATTGGGCTTTAGCGGCTGTGTTTAGCTAGATCACCGCATATTGGTGCAGTGATGAAGTGTGTCATAAGCTGTTGTGTTCACATGAATAATAAATAAACAGACTCATTTTGTAAGAGCTAAATGTATGCATTTGGGGATAATATGGAACCACCAAGAAAATACTTGAGTCCCTCAGAACTTTGAGTACGCTAGAATACACAACATTTGTAGCACTATTAAAAATCACAGAAAAAACACGGTGCTTTCATCTCCATGAAATATACCAGCATGACTTTGGTTGCAAAATTGGGTTATCTAGGTGACAAATTTGCACCTCTAATTGTAGAGTATTTTCAAATGATGTTAAATGCTTATTCTTGAATTTTAGACGTTTAAGTGGCTTTGAATATAACAAATGCAGTAATCCCTGTCCAGAACGTCGACTTTTGCCCGGGAGACTGCAACGCCAACGTCGCACATAACACCAAATCGGGCCAAAAAATAGCAAAAACTTCAAATCGTAAAAACAAAGCATAATTACCGGTAGTTAATTCTGAAAACTTGTCAGAAAGCTTAAAATTGACCAAGGTTCGGGATGGAGGGGTGACCTCGTGATTTTGAACACCTTCATGTAATCTGGGACACCCTACTGTGCAGTGAGTCTGTTCAGTCGGTGTCTGGCAGTGCAGCGGGTTTGTTCAGTCGGTGTCTGGCAGTGCAGCAGGTCGCTGTAATTAGTTTCCCGTCCACTGCAGTGTGTTGCGGCTGGGCCGGGTGCAGTGAGCGTCACCGACACGACTGACTGTGTGTGACTGGAGTTACACCCGCGAGCCGAAAACCGTGCAACACCACTCCGCTGCTGTCGAATGGCTCGCTCTGCCAGAGGGGCTAACACTGCTGGCTGGTTGCCCTCGTATGTGCGAACGTAGTTGCTGTTTTCTGAATCGCTTAGTAGCAGATGAGGAGTTATCCGTCTCCATTTGACTAATAGCAAGAATGGGAAATGCTCTACATGACCATAAAAACGGATATCAATTTCATTATGGCAAATGTACCGCTTGCGTTTTCGGCAAACCTAAAAGAACAACCAGTCGACATCTTATTAGGTGAATGTGTTTTCGGCGCGATATAAGCACCAAACTACGAGCGGCCTGCGGACTTTGGTCTCGTGTGCGCATCATCCAGATACATTGTCCGCCTCCGTTCGGGTGGCTTCCGGTGGGCAGGAGTATAGTGCGTGATGTGCCAGGTTCTCCATGCGTCGCTCTCGGGGCACGTCATGACCTTACGATCGTCAGCGGCTGGTGGGTGGTTCGCGTCATCAGCAGCAGCCGTGACCGGCCGGTCTGCGGAGCAGATCTCGGCCCGATCCGAAACTCGAGCCCGCTGGCTACGCCGACAGCTGGCATTCTAATAGATGAGGGGTTTCCCACTCCTACCCGAACCACATGTGACTCCAACTCAGTGTTGAAACCGAGAGCGTCGCTCCTTCGCGTGCGTGCTTCACATTATCCGCCAGCCGATGAGAGGTCACGCACTGGGAAGATGGCGCCGATGCCATCAGTGCCTTGCTTTGACGGTAGATCATCGCCGTCACACACCTGTACCGCGTACACTGACTCACTGGCCCCGTGAAGCCAGGCACAATGCCTACAACTACATGTTGGGTACGGGTCCATGTAGCTGCTCAGCTGGCCATTTGATAGATGGGTTCGGTCCGCGGGCCAGTGTCATCGCGCGGTCGCCTTTCAGACCAACGGTGAACGGTAACAGGCAGAGTTTGTTAAAGCATGCAAGGTCAACAACGCTGGAGCAAATACGAATACTATATTATTGCTTCTGATGCTTCCCAACAGTTTCCGATTATCCATTCCGAGGGGTGCCTGGCGATATGTCCCTCATGGAAGCATGCTGTTTAATTTATATATGTTACGAGCGAAATTGCAGGTATGCTACGAGCGGAGTTGCATATATGTGGAGAGCGGTGTTGTAGGCATGTTCCGATCGGAGTTGTGGGTATGTCCCGAGCGGAGTTTGCTCCCTGCGCTACCACCGAATGATCGTCGATATGTACAATGTCACTGGAACATCTGCAGATAACACGGGTATGTGAGCAGGAGTGTCATTTTATATATGCTGAGAGTCCACGATCCCCTCGATCATTGATCTGGCCTCTCAATCATCGATTTCTCCCCCCCCCCCCAGATCAGGTTGAAGCTGAACCATTGGGCATACGGGCATGCACTAGATACCAATGGTTATCGGGTGAACTTTACCACAAAACAGGTCATTTGCCTCCCCCTAACCAACTTCATAAAGTGACACCCATGCATGTGAGTCAGGCATTCGGTGCGTTCGGAACTGTACCGCCGGCTTATAAATGAGCCTTCAAAGCCTTCAGCGTGCTGGAGGCCGAAAAGTCTCATTTGTGAACAGTGGAGTCATCATAAGAAACGTATCTGAGGTGGGATGAGCTTCCCGATGTTCGACACCCTGGTGTGGCTCCCTGTAATCCTGTGAATCCTTCCGCTACACTTTCCCTGTGATCTCCACAAATTACAGTGGCACCACAATTAGGTGTACAATTTGATGTTCGGGGAATCCCGGCAGCCCATGCTTCCCCCGCGCCATCGTACGACTGTCTGGTGTGCGCCAGTGGCTGTCGGTCCTGACGGCCGCCGTGTTTGCGCGCACACGTGTGAAGGTCTGACGCCTGCCTGGTGTGCGCCAGTATCTGTCGGTCCCGCCTTCCGCCGTGTTTGTGCACACGTGTGAAGGTCTGACGCCTGCCTGGTGTGCGCCAGTATCTGTCGGTCCCGCCTTCCGCCGTGTTTGTACACACGTGTGAAGGTCTGACGCCGACCTGGTGTGTGCCAGTATCTGTCGGTCCCGCCTTCCGCCGTGTTTGTGCACACGTGTGAAGGTCTGACGCCGACCTTGTGTCCGCCAATCGGTCCCAGCTGCCGCGGTGTTTGTGCACACGTGTGAAGGTCTGATGAAGCCATTCGTGGCGGTCGTCCCGCCCGGTGAATTTCCTCAGAACAGGTACAGGTCAGGAGAGAGGCAGGCTGCCTGTCGGCTGGTGGCCAGCTGCACTTTCGGCTGCGCTGAGGTCGACCCATGGTGT
Source organism: Ashinkailepas kermadecensis (assembly GCA_034440615.1). Taxonomy (NCBI): domain Eukaryota; kingdom Metazoa; phylum Arthropoda; class Thecostraca; family Neolepadidae; genus Ashinkailepas; species Ashinkailepas kermadecensis. The sequence continues at coordinate 17,087 of JAOTOM010002131.1, forward strand.
AACCGCCTACACGGTTCATGCTCTTTTGGGCGTGCTCTTTGTCGTAATTACTCTACTGATTCCGCTGTGCGTGACGTTGCGTGTTCCGTAGGTTCCACCCGAGAAACGTTTTGCCAAGTCTCGCTCTGTATAAATTATGTCAGCAGTTAGTGTCGTTATTTGTAAGCTTCCGAATTTCACTTGGAAAAATCATAGCCGTTGGTGGCAAACACGCCCATGGAAACCTTTTCGTACCACACAGCCCAGTCGCATTGTGGTCCCAAAATTACCTACGAACTTTCCATGTCTGTCGAGGTCTGATCACCATGAGCGTCGCCATTTTGCACGAAACCACACATGACAGGGCATGTACAGTCTTAGTTCAGCTTAGTACAGTCCCCGCATTCATCGTGGAATCCATGAAATCAATAAATACATAAATAAATAAATCAATATTGAGATTTCGTCGGGAATGAACGAAGAACGATAGAGTCCGCGGAATACTCTGCCGGAGTATTAACTGTCAATCCATACAATCCATACATTTTGATAAGATGCGAGCACTCTTCTGGAGGAGCGCCATTGATTCAAAACATTTCAAGGGAATACACCCTAGCAATGTTCCGAGTATCACTGGAGCCTTTTCCACTCAATGCACGCACCTTTGAATTTTTGTTCAGAGGGGTGGGACACCACAGGGATCCTGAACTCCGTGGAATGTCCTCTGATGGCGGAGGAATGTGTGCCATGAGTTCATATAGGTTGCATGTATAGCTTTGTTATTTGTAACTGGCCCATTAACTTAAAGGATCACAATAGTTGTGACCGGTTTACATGATATGATACATTTGTGTGCCAGGTTCGTACATACACAGGTCCATGTTGAGATCGGCTCCCTAAGTGTGTCACCATGTACCCCGTCACACTCGCCAGGCTTGTGGGCGGGCAGTGGTGATGTGCCGATTATTAACCGGACCCGATACTGGTCAGCTCACCGGGCCAGGGCGTGGTCACTGCACCTACTTCTGAGCCACCCTCCGAGATCACGTGACTCGGCCTGCCGGATAAGTGAACGTGACCGTTTGACCATTTCCCCGCCCCGGGCGCCCACGTGAGCACACCCACTGGGTGGGGTCACGTGAGCTTGGCCAAGCCCTGATCTGGTGGCCTGGACGCCACATGACTGGCCTGGCGGCTTGGACCAGTGCAGCACTACCTCCGGCGAGTGCCCTCCCCACCCCTCCTGTCTCCCTGAACCCGCACTGATCGGTATCGTGGACCAGTACAATAGCACCACCTCCGGCGAGTGCCCTCCCCACCCCTCCTGTCTCCCTCAGCCAGCCCTGATCGGTATCGTGGACCAGTACAATAGCACCACCTCCGGCGAGTGCCCTCCCCACCACTCCTGTCTTCCACAGCCAGCCCTGATCGATATCGTGGACCAGTACAATATCACCACCTCCGGCGAGTGCCCTCCCCACCACTCCTGTCTCCCTCAGCCAGCCCTGATCGGTATCGTGGACCAGTACAATAGCACCACCTCCGGCGAGTGCCCTCCCCACCCCTCCTGTCTCCCTCAGCCAGCCCTGATCGGTATCGTGGACCAGTACAATAGCACCACCTCCGGCGAGTGCCCTCCCCACCCCTCCTGTCTCCCTCAGCCAGCCCTGATCGGTATCGTGGACCAGTACAATAGCACCACCTCCGGCGAGTGCCCTCCCCACCCCTCCTGTCTCCCTCAGCCAGCCCTGATCGGTATCGTGGACCAGTACAATAGCACCACCTCCGGCGAGTGCCCTCCCCACCACTCCTGTCTCCCTGAGCCAGCCCTGATCGATATCGTGGAGCAACACGGCGACACAGGGGCGGCGCCACCAATTTATTTTTTCCAGTGGCAGTGGCAAATGGTCCTCAATGAGACTCCTCTTCCTTTCGGGGTTTCTTTAGACTCGAGTGGGTTTCCTGCATTTTCTTTTGTATCTAGACATTATTCAGGGCTAATCTCAAAGCTGTGGGCTTCCTGACCAGGGTGTTTTACCGGATATTGGGGACTTTTCGTGAGCTCCATTAACTGTATGCCAATGCCAATGTGCCTCCTGGCCCGGAGCCTTCTGTCGGCAGGATAGATCTCCTTTATGCTTATAGCCTTCAGCAATTTATGTAAAGCCAAAATATTTAGGCCCCCTCCCCTGCTTCACTACAGGGGCTGCCCCTACCCCTGATGGTGCCGCTCCTTCAGTAGCAACACCTCTCGTCAGCTCTCTGCCCGTCTGCCTTGTCCGCCCACAGTTCCACAGGAGCTGTGGAACAGGTCAGAGCGAACACACGATCGCCGAATGCCTTGATGTCCGGTGATTGGTCTGGCGGAGCTGAGGGCAGCACCTTGATGGCACACAGCCGCGCCACACAGGTATGTGTGCCGTGGCTGCACCACCTCTGGGACTCTGGGGCTCTGAGTCTCTGGGGCTCTGTGGCGTAGCAGAAACGGCTGGGACCGGCTCTGTGGCTGTGGCCAGGCACCTACACCACTGTCAGTTATGTGGCTCTGATCAGATAACTGCACCAGTTATGCGGCTGTGTTGTGACAGCTGCACCAGTTCAGCGGCTTGCTGTGACGGCTGCACCAGTTATGCAGCTTGCTATAACGGCTGCACCGGTTCTGTGTTGGCTCACACGAGTGCACGGCTCGACAGCAGGCCGCTTTGATCTGGTGGCTCTCTTCCTGTGGACCGCACCGGCTGCGGAGTGGCCACACACCGGGGCGCGGTCGGCGGCGGGCCGCAAACGGTGGCGTTAACCCAGGAGTGGCATGTGGTGCACACACAGACACACACTGTGCTGTCAGTCATTGGCCTTAGCTGGTTCGCAGTGTCTGGTCTGCCTCTCACCGGCTGTGTACTGGCATGTGAGATCATTACATGTCGCTATAATGCTCCTCCCCTCCCCACCGCGCCCCTCCAAAGGTGAGGTGGGTCTGTCCGTGTCCTTCGGCTACAGGGACTCAGTTTCCGCACTAGTCGGTATGTATTGGGAGCATTATGGTTTGAATGGTAAGCTTAGGATTGTTATGTTAGGAACAGCTTTTAACACCATATTTGGAAAGCATGATAATAAGCAAAAACACTAATAGCTTGCATTACGAGCATTCAGATTAGCGACAACCTGCGGGCAGCAACGCATAGCAGCTGCCATCCCGCCGCAAGGTCCTCACTTGCGGCAGAACTTCTGCGGCTGAGATGCGGTAGGGGAACCGATGGAGAGCTACAGGGCGGCTGGCTCTCACCTGAGGGATGATAATGGTGTCCACGGTGGCAAGTCAAGCCACGGAAAGCCAAGCCGCAGCTTCAACTCTGTTAAAGTCCGATCCATATCTTCTATTTAACTGATTTCACGACATGCTCATCAATGTGTTAATTAATTTAGTTCATTGCTTAGGTTTCGCAGGTTATTCCTCCTTTCGCTTAGATCGCAGTACGTCTCCAGTAAAGACATGCTGGGACCATTATTGTTCCGGTGTTCGCGGGAATAAGCACGTCATAAAGAGAGTCGATGCTGTTGCAACAACATTCATCGTTCAAGTACTTATCAGGGATGAATGTGCCTATTTGCTGTACTCTGAGAACACAAGACGTGGCTTCTGATCCTGCACCTGATTGGAACCGCTTGCGTTTGAGCGGCTTAGTCATTTGTGATTCGTGGAAATTGATGAAAGGTTTTGTTTTATGTTTTCAATGCTAGCTGCAGGGCTATATGAACTTCTGTGAGAAGTTGAGTAAACAGAGCTACCTTATCCCATGGAGCAAATAGTTAAGGCCGCGAGAAATGAGGGGTACATAGAACCCCAGTCGACACGATCCTCCATCTAACGTCAGCTATATGACAAAAGACCTCTCCCTTTCTGCATTGTGATTGGATGCAGATAGCTTCACTTTGCACTGGTCATCCGAAGTATGGCCTTCACCGATGTGCGCCGTGTTTATTGATCAGCCTGCCCTATTGAACTGCCACCTTGACCTTAGCAACGTGATGTGACATCGCTAGTTCAGAGTTCAGAGCTTGAACAAGAAGTGGTCATCTAAGTGTTTATTTGTCTCGATATACGCAGTGCACTCGACCATTGAACGGCCCACTGCATCCGCACAGGACCCACTGGACCCTGAGCTGCAAACATTTGTTTAAGAGCTATTTGAATGTTTTAGATCTGAGATCTAGATCGTATGACCGAGACGCCGCCGGGTACGCGTGGCTGTGTGTCCGCATGGGCGTATGTATGGATGTGTGGCAAGGTTTTCACGGGTGCACATGAACATGAAATAAACATGAAGTGCGGGGACGAGTAGTCTAGGGGTATGTTGCCCGTCCCACGATCGAAAGATTGTGGGTTCGAGTCTCACCTGTCGCTATTCTTCGCCCGCGGCCAATCGGCGTTAGAGATTGGCGACGCTATATGACTCAACGGTCGACGTGTCGCAAAACCAATAACCAACCAACCAAATATGAAGTGCACATGAAGTGATATGCACACAAGGGTTGGGTATGACTGGGCGGTGCATATGCTGTGGTATGGATTGGATATGACTGGGTGGTTGATGTGCTGTGGCATGGACGGTCTTATCATGCATAACTGGATGATGGGCATGTCGCTGTATGAATTTTATGGTGATATGTGACTGACCATAACCAGTTACGATACGCCGTGGGCGGTATACCTTCAGTGTCATTTGGTTATGTCTTAATATCCCCAGTATCCTTCGAATACTGAAGAGCGAGAGCGCGAGCCAGCTCCTCGGTACAGCACCTTGGGTCGATCTCCCTGACCGCGTGGGATCCCGTGAGGCCGCATCCTCCCCCCCCGCCCCCCACCTACCCAGATCTGCCTCCAGTGGTCATCGTCGGCGTCGACGCGATGATGTCTGAATTACTGCTGCCACAAGGGTGTTGTTTTGGACATTGACACAGTGGTACAGTGGTACAATACACCTACATGCCTGCAGTTCCTCCTCCTTTGGCGGGGCGCCCTCGGAGGTATTGCTGCATTCCGGACTGCACACAACTGAAAGCAGTGCTTTAGTTGATGGCTGCGCTGTTTTGCTGAGGTGGTGACTGTGCTTCAGGAGCTAGCTCTCCACACCGAGGCGGAATGCCATCCCTGTTCGGGAGTAGCTGGGACGGCACTGGAAAACGGCGTTTCCAGTGACCATTTTGACCTTACCACAGTATCACTGTAGTCTCATGGCAATATTGCCAACGGGCGCACTCACCACCATGACTATGCTACGTGTTATTGCAGTCATCCGTGGTACCACGCTGTCCTCGGCATTACGTGGAAGCGCCGACCTGGCCTGGCAGGTGCCCTCACTGATACAATGGAAAGGTCAGAGGCGCCTGTAGTTTATGGATCCTTGTGACCGAGGAAAATGGTGCGTATTCTGGCTCTCCACTTGTAGGACGGCGCCTGATCATACCATCATCACACAATCTTGCCAAGTTTTATATTTAACATCGCATATCAGATCATAACTTCATTCGAAGTAATTGCGCACACTGGCTATCGTTGGGCAAACAGTCCAGAGGGCACGATAAATCTGTGGCCCAAGTTCATTGGCGGTGAAACAAAATCGGGATGACATGCACCTTCGCCCGTAGAACAATGGAACATTTTTCCCCGCTATTTGCTAAGTTAGCGATCCTGCTAGTTATGTTTCTCTAACAAAGGTATTGTGTTTTTCTTCCGGCGTACTAATATCAATTTAAACTAGCTATCATTGAAGCGTGATTTTCGACGAATGCCTGAAATGCTGCACAAAGGCCGGACAGAAATGGCGCACGCGAACTGTGCATTGGTCTGAGCTGGACAGAAGACCGAATAAGCATGGCGCTACTGTGCGGGCTACGAGAAGCCGGATATGTTAATCCCATTTGCATTCTTGTAGCTGCAAACCCATTGTGTATCGTAATTCGGCTGAATAGGCACGCAGCTGGTAGGTACTTGGTTACTTATTGATCAGATTCAGTGATACATCTTCCACATTTGATAATTCGATGGAAATGTCATGTAGCTAATGATTCGCAAAGCAGGGTCTGACTGAATATTTAGCTTGATTTGATGTCGCCGTGCAGGTACGCCGGTAGCTTAGTGTTTATGCTGAGCTATCTGGGAGACCAGTAGCACGGGGTTCGATTCCCACTGTGTCCGCCCTCCCTGCCAGGGTGAGAGGCAGTTGACGCCACATGACGTCAGCTGCTTCGTGCGTCGCAAAGCCACAACAACAAAGTGTCGCCGTGCATGATACAATCGGAGTAAAGGGAGTATAAGCTGTGTCTAAAAGGGAAGTAATGTTTTCGAAGCATACGTAAGATGTATAATGCGTTCCGCAGGCCAGCTGAAATCACATCATTATAGTCATATCGGTGGACCTAATCTTAACTGAATAATTTTAAGCCTCGAAATTTCTGGAAATCCAGTTGCTTACCAGAGAACCTTAGGGTAGGCAAGGGAAGTGCATGCGTTATGCCAATAATTGTTGCAACAAAAGAACAGAAATTGTTCTTTGATACACTTCATGAATTATACTAGATACTTTTGCTGTCGTCTGCATCGTTTGGTTCACTTCCAGGGTCAAGTGGCCAATTGACCACTGGAGCTAGAATATAAAAAAAACGCACACCTCAGTCTTGCGTTAATCACTCACCTCATTTCCCTAGGAAATGCTGCTGCGCCGCAGTACTACCTACGCCATTCCTTGTATACCTGTGTCATTCTCGTGTTGTATCGAGCGATACAGTCAGAAGAAATGCATCATAAAACACCGACCCAGTAAAACAAATTAAAGAATAAGGTCAAAAGCTCCACAACGAAGTGCACCAAACGAACACCAATATTCGCAACACATATTTCCTCATTTCCACTTATTTCCATCATATCTTAACCGGATCTCAAGCAAATACTTCTCTTACTTTCATTAACCAACGAAATCCATTTCTTCCGCTTATGACAACGAACTTGGACACCACTTAGATCCAGTCCTACGAGCTTGGACACCACTTAGATCCAGTCCTACGAGGGCTTTGCGCCTTCGATAACAGGAGATCAATACGAAGTCGTTGCAGGCAGCGTTCCCTGCCCCTTTATCTAATATAGTTAAAATAAAAGTCATGTCGAAATGTTTTGGGGAACGTATGGCTTCAGTAGCGCAACTGTGAGGTTATGCAGTAAGATCCTCAGTGCTGTCGTACCATGCACACATGTGCATACGCACACACACACACACATATGCATATATATATATATATATATATCGATGTCATCGAATCTACTTGAGACAGGCAAAATGGTTTTATACTTCCCTCGGCTGTGCAAATCCCCACAATTCACCAATGGCGAAGTTATATTTGGACTCTACTGGAACAGGGGAGGGGTGGGGTGACAATGGGGCACTCACGAACACCCCATAGTTTGACGGCCGGCTGCTCATTTAGCGCGCCGGACTTCGCAGCACGGTTTGCAGTGTGTTGCAGAGCGTCGCTCTGACCGAACCCTGCCGACCGTCTGACGTAAGCAGATGTGTCGCGCCCTCATTGGTGCACCGTCGGCCGGTGTGAAGGTCGCCGTCACTCGCGGACACGTGGTGAAGCGAGCGGCCCATTGCAGTGGCACCGCGTCGTCGGCGGCGTGTTTTCCGGCTCCGGTGCGGCCGGCGCATGGCGCGACCTGCCGGGCCGGAGCATCAATACTTCACTGTCTCGTCCATGACTGCGTGTGATGCCGATACTCACAGGAGTAATTCCTCCGAGGGACTGCCCCTGCCGACTGGATTTGTGGTCTACGTGGAAAGACGTTTAATGGATCTCTGTTCGGGTCAGATTGGTTGTAGGTTGAGCAGGACAAAGTGGGCATCTATAGCACAGTGGATTTGATCATTATCGCTGCCATACAGCGCATTTAAGCTTTTCGCTCGGAGATATTGTCCACATTGATTATAAGTTATTTAGGGTACGGTGTGCACACTAGGTTGTCTGTTCAAAAACGAATTACCTTGCTAATTGGAATATATATATATATATATATATATATATATATATATATATATATATATATATATATATAGATATATGGTAGGGGTAAGATGCTCGTCTCACAATCGAAAGGTTGTGGGTTCGAGTCTCACCTGTCGCTACTCTTTGCCCGCGACCAATCGGCGTGAGAGATTGGCGACGCTACATGACTCAACGGTCGACGTGTCGTAAAACCAATAACCAACCAACCACGATAGAATAGCGCAGTAGCTGCATGGCGTGAGGGCTGGTTTCAAGGCTGGGCAAGGTAAACATTGTTTACCTACTCAATATAATATTTTTTAGATGGGCTCAAGGGTTGATTTGGGGACATCAGTGCAAAGATTTTGGATGAAGCATGGAGGAATATCGTGACTTTTCTTGGCACTGGTGTTTCGCTAATGGTCACCGGAAATCCATAAAATCTTAGTTGAAACTGGTTTCCCATTGCACGTTTCAAAATACGACTAAATTTAGTATAGTTCTACTAGATCAAGGCCAGATGCATTGGAATTCGTGGTGGTCACGTGATGTGCATGAAACAATGCTGACCATCGTAATTGTTTGGGAACGTTTGAAGATTACTTTAAACAGTTGACTTTACAAATAGTAGTGCAAGAGATGGGTGTGGTTACCATTTAGCCTTCTCAGCACATTGAGAAAATATATTGAAATGCAACTAAAAACATCCTTGGAATGATTCTGGTATAAAAGCATCTTTTCGACAGGAAACTATCCCCGTAAGGTTAGCAACAGTCACAGCAGACGGCTCCAGCAGACAGCTCCAGCAACAAGCAACTATGCCAACTAAGTTAATGGTATGGTGCAGATTTCTATAGCTGCATTGAAAAGGCATTGTGAAGCAAGTCACAGATGAATGCCTAACTATATGCATTTACTCCATGATATGAAGTTCGTTTCAATCAGTGTTTGTTGCTGAAACCGAGCTATGCAACAGCAACACACACCGATTGTAACGAACTTCATGTCATGGAGTACATTTATATAGACATGCATTTATTTATGTCTTGTTTTTCAACGCTTTATCATATAAAAGTACGCAAATCTGCCCCATAGCATTAATTTAATTTGCATAGTTGCTCTGTAGTTGCACTGTATCCGAAATATTGTGAAATTCATTTTTATAGAACCCTGTTTACGCCACAAATTCCCATTTATTCCACAGGTTATTATCAGCACCCGTAACTAACTCTGCTTGTTAAGCACATAAAGGTAACCTTTTAGTGCTAGAAAATCCGGGTTCAGCGTGACTGATCGCCAATTGCCCTTACTTGAACAGCCGTGCCCTTTTGAAGTGATGGCAGTTTTCGATGTACGTGTCGGCGCGGTCAGGAACGCCGGGGCGGACCCGGTACCGTCGCGAGTATATCGGCCCGCAGCCCAGTGGCTCGCCGGCCACACCATGTCCACCTGCAGCACGGTCACCGATACTGTTACGTGTGTAATGGCGTAATGGCCGACTATCCGCGTGGCTGGCTGTCCTGGTGATCTGACGTCATAGCTGACAAACCCGTCAGCGGTGCACGGATACAGGCGACGGGAGGTGATGGCGAAACTGAGTAGCTCTTGTCGGTGACGTCACATCTATGACGTGCGCAAGCTTTCCGTGTATGGGGGGGGGGACATCGCGTGCCTATGGTATGGCGTACAGTTAGCGGACCTGCTGCAGCGAAAACGTTTCAAACTGCTTACAACAGCTGTGAATTTTGCTTTGGAAGCGATAACCAGCCCTGGCTTTCCTTCGTCCTGAGCCTGATTTGATCAGCGTCCTTGCCTTGGTACTTCCATACTCTTCTTTGCAATTCAAATGCCTGCCATACAATTTGGTACCATCATCATCTTTTCGCGAGCGAAATGTCAATTTATATGCATGATTCTTCTTTGTAATTTTTAGTTTTGTTTGAAACAACAAATTATGCACTTCAAAATTGCATAACCTGGGTGTATTTTAATGTCGCACGTGGAACATCCCATGCATCCTATATCTTAAATGTGTCCCTAACAGGGCTGAGGGTTCTCAAGGGCCCTCTCACCTATTTTTTCCGGGATAGCAGCCGAATGAGAAGACGCAGGTACATTCGCGAAATTGTCAAAGCTTCTGATGTATCTGTTTTGCATATCTGTTCCACATTTCACGTCCAGGCCATTAAAGAGCATTGACCTGGTACGGATCAAAGTGAGCAATGTTCCAAAATCTTCAAAGTGCTCCCATTCGGAGTAGTTGCAGCATTTAAACACCAAACTCAGACCATGCTGCCCTTTCATCAAGAAGAACGTGCCATGTCGGAAACTTAATTTATGTGAAGGTCACTGATCTGAGGTCAGCACTTTCCGCTTTTCTATCGCCTTAAGTGGGAAAAAATGAATTGAGGGTAATTTTTCATTTCGAGATTGATAAAGGACATTCAACAAGCATTCTGGGTTAAAATATGAATCATCGGTCAATCAGATAAGGTCAGGTCAAGTATCATGTATATACAGTGCCATCCTATATTGAATGTTGATATTCCTCGTGAAGTCACATGTGAATTCGATTTCAGTGCGCCTATGACGCGTGACATCACATGGGATGGCCAACCAATCACATGCGATAACCTTACCTCATGCGATCTGATCTTATTGGACCTAGTTTGAGCTTTATTTAAGCTTACTTTCCAAGCAGTGTACACTTATGCGAAAACTGAAGTGATCATTTTAGTAACATAAGCATTGCCTTGGTGACCTAAGAAGCACACGCTTTGCTTGAATGGTTCTGTTGAAAGGACCCGAGATACACACACACACACACACACACACAATATATATATATATATATATATATATATATATATATATATATATATATATATATATATATACATATATATATATATATAATGTTCACATTTTACAAGCGATAAAGGTCATCTCACTGGGTTAACCTATTATAGCCTTTCACGACGTCAGCATGCCGAAAATGAAGCAGTTGGATGTGATATGAGCTCTAGGCCATATTGGCTTGCCAATAACATTATCACTGTGTCTCTAACATATATACTTCTGAAGCTGGTTTTCAAGCCTGATTCTGGCCCGACCTGGCCAACCATGTCCCGTCATTTTTTTAAATAGGATCAATGTAGATGCATTCATAAGGTAATTCTTGAACAGCGATGCTGGAAGGAAACTTGCTCTGTCTGCTGTTTCAACCATTTCGAGGGATTTAAGTCTAGGTCCGTATATTGACCTGATATGACGTCCGCTTGTCAAGACTTCCAATTAGAGCATAACACAGATTTTAAGCTTCAATTCGGTCTAATCGGTATCCGTATGTATGAATTCAGTCCGTGTCCGTATCTGGGCCGGGTATCTGCACTGTGCCGGGTATCTGTACTGGGGGTATAAATCTTCATCCGTTATCCAATCCGGTTCAAACAAATATAATTTAGTAAAAACCTAATTAGCGTTATACACCTGTCGCTACTCTTCGCCCGCGACCAATCGGCGTGAGAGATTGGCGACGCTATATGACTCAACGGTCGACGTGTCGTAAACCAACCAACCTAATTAGCGTTATATAGTTAAAGTGAACATAATTAAAACCTGATTCGCGTTATATAGTTCAAGTGAATATTGTTAAAGCAAGATTGGTTGCAGTAGTAAATGGCATGTTGATCATCAACAAGATACATGCAGCACAATCGGACGGGAGGGCATCTGTTCACCGGAGCTACGCTTCCCGCAGCAGCCTGAGTCAGTCGCCAGAGAGCTGCTGGCGTCTTCTGATGTTATTGACAGGCGGCTACACTCGAAGGCTGTGCCAGTGACGCCAACACGTCAGACCAGACCATCTTCACCTGACTACACGTGTCGCTGTGGCCACACTCGACGGTCGTGCCAGTGACGCCAATACGTCAGACCTGAGGCCAATTTCACTGACATCACAAACTGTGTATTCACATCAAATTCGGCGTGAATACACAGCTTGTGATGTTCGTGAAATTGGCCTCAGACCATCTTCACCTTATTGCACGTGTCGCTGTGGCCACACTTGTGGCATTCCAAGAACCGGGCGTCGACAACTGTGATCAGCAGGCGTGCCAATCCCCGCCACTGATCAGCATCCTATCACAAACCACTGCTCGGGCACCTGCGTAAATCACGTGCTGCAGATTCGCTGCTTAGGTTTCTGGTCATGTCATGTACGGAACACCGTCCACGTGTTGGTGAAGGCACACATTCGCCCGACAGGCATGCCTAATTAGTGGGAAGTCTGCCCTTGCTTCAGTCCACTCGTGGTCAACACACCTGTCCGGTAAAGTCGACCGTAACAAGTGTTGACAACGCCACTGCATCTACTGAGGAGACGTCCACATGTATGCGTAGGCGCCCTCAGGTTCGAGTGCATTTTGTCAGATTGTGCCTTACGTCTCCGAATAGCTCCGTGTGGGAGTTCGGTGTTAGATGGAAGTGTTCCACTCACGCTGCTGTGTCCTGTTGTGCAGTCAGGATGATGGTTATCGGTGGAACACCAAGCATATGTGGAAAGACCTTGATCTCTTTTTTTGGGTGTGTAGTAACAGCTATCAGGTAGGCGGACAAAGTCCAACAGCTCAAGATATGCATTTATGGCAGGCAAGGATGTGGATAAGGATGCCTGAGGCGGCTTACATACTAGCTGTGATGTATGTCAGTGAGCGAAACGACGTAAAATTACGATGCACATAACCATCCTAATGGACGCCAATTATATGGCAGTTGTCTGGATGCTGAGGAACTATGGCATCGGTGTGGGAGTACCCAATCATATGAAATTGCTTCTCATTCACTGCAATGCCTGGAAAATTGTACTGCCCAGCGTCAGTATGCCCTTTCAGCTACACCTAACACCACATGGTGCAAAACTCGAGGGCCCGTACGTATCGCAGGCACACCTCCCGATGCTTGTGCGGTACTGACGACTGTTTCAGTGCCCCGAGTAGTGCACTGTGCCTTGAACTGGAGTATGAACTGAGCACTTGTTGCAGGGTTCGCACCAGCCAAGTTCAGCGCCATGCCGCCGATTGGTGCGCAGTACAAGGCGGGCGGTATTGTGAAGGAGCTTACGGCGTTTGTGCTGTGCATGGAAACTCGGCTGTTTCTGGTTGTGCGGGTGCAACGCAGGCTGGCGGAACCGCCCTCATGGTCGGCGCTGAACGGAGCGCCGGGAGAACAGCAGGTGGCGTTGTGCTGGCTCGTCATCCGGTCGACACGTGACTCGTCACGTCGAGCCGGCCACGAGCCGGCCCGACCGGCTTCCTGTCGCCACTCGGCGGCGTTGCGTCACTTCCGGCTGGGGCGGAGCATCTCTCACAGGTCATCGGGGCGAGAGGTGGCCCTGACCTGTGTTCCCCGGAGCGACAGGTGTCCCTGACCTGTCGTCATCGGAGCGACAGGTGACCTTGACCTGTCGTCATCGGAGCGACAGGTGTCCCTGATCTGTCGTCACCGGAGCGACAGGTGACCTTGACCTGTCGTCATCGGAGCGACAGGTGTCCCTGATCTGTCGTCACCGGGGGCGACAGGTGACTCTGACCTGTCGTCAACCGTCCGGTTGCTGGTGGACCTCAGTCAGCCCTCCGGTGTCAACTGTTCGGCTACATCACGTCGGCCTGGGGGCGTGTCTCAGTAAGCCCGTCTGCCTCAGCCACCCTCAGATTGCAACCCTTTCGCATCAGGTTCCCGAGTCAGTCAGCTTGGATGTCTCTGGAATCCTGTCGATGGACTTATCTGCATCACGGTTCCACTACAGGAATATTTTTGACAGCTGGGAGCAGTGACTGACCCAGAAGACAAGGAGAAAGTCGACGGGTATGAATTTCATCAAAAGAGATAGAGCATAATAGGCACCTCAATTTTCACTAAAACATATACGCGCAAATATCGCAACTGAGGTATGTATCAAACCAAATCATTATAGTAGCATGCTCACACTTCAGCCCACCCTGTGGCAATGAACAAGTTGATTGTTCGGGCGGAATTCAGACGGGCAGCTCTGGTGTAATCAGACGAAGATGGGAGACATAACCCAGGAAAAGATTGCAAAGCTGTTCGAGAGTAGTGGATACCCCAAACAATCGCTGCATCGCCTCCAAAGGGAGATCCTACGACCAAGACCAAGACAGCAAGATCCGCCGCACGAACACCAAAGAAACTCAGGAGAACCAGTAGTGATGCAGACAGATCCAGACCACTTAACCTTCCCATATATCGACGAAACCCTGACAGCGAAAATAGCTTCCATCATGAGGAAGTTCCGATCTCAGATTGCACATGGAAAACAAGTGCCACTTTAAGAAGTACCCTTGTCACGCCAGCCATCTTTACACCCAGGTGGCCATTGGGCAGTCGTGCATGCAATGCCTACGTGTCAGAGCTGAATGGAAAATGTTTGACATCTAGGGTGGTATGTTGGCTGAAGAGCAATCTGCACAGGAGCCATGCCGGAAATGTGTGGTGTGTTGGTGAAACGGTTCCAAATATCCAATTTAACGATATTTTTAGTTTTCAGAATGTGGTTGTTTATAAATATGTTAAAGCGAAACATAAATATGCAAGCAAAGCATCTAAGCCCGCCTAAGACAGATCCAGATTATCTTGGCTTTAACGAACAAGTTTTAAACACCAAGAGCCTACCGAATGTACCTCAATAGATGATCACTTCATGTAGAAGCACCTCAAGTTTGATATTAGTTCCCATCCGACGCCTCTTTCTGCATATAAATTTACAAACTGAAGACCACTCCAATCGCAAAATTTGTACTCACTGCATATCTGTGATATTTAGCCAACCCTAAGCAAACATGTCTTATCTTAGCGTCTCCTAAAACATCAGCCTTTTTGCATGTCTGTAGGTATCTATGTTCACGTGTTCTTCTGTCTCCTTGTTTGTAGCATTGACTTCAGTGCTTTCACGTGTTTGTTATGCTGTATTTTTCGTCAATGCGATTATCTCTCCACCATTGAGTACAATGTGCTGGCAGGTCGCATTCGAATCGCGCCCGGAAAAAGTCAAAAGACAAAAGGCCAAAGGACAGAAAGTAGAATAAATGAAAGTTGAAATGAATAGAAGTCGAACGGACAACAGTCAAAGCGACAGAGAAGTAAAATAGACAAAAGTCGAAAGGAGTAAAATTCAGCTTCAAAAAAGTAAAAGTTACTAGAAGTCGAAAGCATAAAAGTTGAAGCGATAAAAGTCGACCGGACAAAAGCAGGAAGGACGGAAAGGCAAACTTATGAAGTGCGAAGAGATAGAAGTCAAGAAATGTGAATAAGTCGCACAGACTAAACATTGAAACGCTACATAATTCAAGACGGGAAGACGCTGATATCCGAATGGAGTGAAGCTTAGCGGAAAAGATATATGAAATATACAATTTTGGTGAAGCAACAGTTGACCAGGCAACGATCTAATCAGAAAAGTTACTGATGGACAGCAGCAACCCTAGGTTAATCCGAACTGATGTAGTTTCCATCCGAACTAGCACCTGCCGATCCAGTTTCTCGGTGCCTTATTTATTATTCTTGTTCCGTTGACATTTCCCAGTCTGGTTCCCCAATGCCATCCCCAGCACATGTAGGTACTATTGCGTAACTTGAATTTTGAAATGCTGCTCTAGATGGTGTCCTTGGCCCAGATTCGGTTCCTGGTTATGTTCTATTGCGTCAATTCCCACCATCGGAGCCCGTTACTTTTTCCTCATTGCAGCACCGATCACCAGTTCGCTTTCCTGAACCTATGTCGCGGTTCCGTTTCCTAGTCCTATATCCCGATCTTATTTCCGGGTTCCGATTCCCGGTTTCCGATTCCACTTCCTGGTCTCCTTCGCCAATTCCCTTCCTTAGTCCTGGTCTTCACGCCCTGCCATTTCTGTGCCAAGTTTGATGGGGTGGGTCGTGTCGCGATCCTTCTCCCGTGCGTCGGTTCTCATCTGGCAGTTGTGCAATGGTTTCAAATCATGCTCCCTTTCCTGGCTACGCACATATGACTTCATCTGAGGACACACAATGACGTCATCTGAGGACACCAGGTATATTCTTATTTTGCTTGACAAATGAAGACCAATGACATCCAATCGAGCAAGTGTTTTAGAAAACCAAGAGAGCTCATCCACAGAAAATAAACAAGGATCTTCGCCTATGTCACCAGCATTTCCAAATCTAACCATAAAGACCCGACTGCTTGAACAGAAAATAGTTGTGTTTAAAGTTCTTACCGTCTTGTGATCACGAATCATCTTGAATACGATGATGCGCTTCTTTCTGTTAAGTTCTCTGAAGGACATGTCTTGCTTTTTTTGTTTTCACGGATAAACTATGGAAAAGGCCTCAAAATAGAAATCTACCGCGGATATTCACATTGGTTTTTTGTTTACATTCATGCAGGTTGTTGACGCCAGCGAAATATTTCTGCTCTGACCATCAACAGCCTCAAGCTGCAACTTCCATTTACCGTGCATTTCTGGAGCGTTTCCATCCAGTGGATTTGTTCAGTTCTACTTGTTCCTTTAATTAGTTGAAATATGACTAATAGTACATCTATTTTTCAACAGTTTGATTATATGACAGAAAATACGCTGGTAGCATGTTTCCTGGACGTCTCGAGAGCAAATTGTTTGTTTACATCGTGGCAAATGCGACGCACGTATCCAACTTGACGCATTTACTACTAACGAAAACTTACTACGACTTATTTACAATGTACAACTTTGTTATGAAACAGAGTGAAGTAGTAAGTAGTAAATTCAAACTTACGTCAGAGTAGTAAGTAGTAAAAACGTTTATGAAACAGGCTACAGACGTGCTGCGCGCAGCATGGTACGGCAAGTTTTCTGCGGCCGCTTCTGGGCCCCTGTAGCACGAGGTACATGCCCCCTCCGAAATCTTTTGATGTCTCTCTTTGCTTTCACTAATTTGGAAGTGTACTTTTGAGTGACAGTATGCTGGCTACCTTCTTTTTCTGTGATGTACCCGAAAAAGTGGGGTTTTTTCTGTGATGTTCCCACCCATTCGTGATCATTTTGCCTTGTACTTCTGCATGTCATATCATTCTTGATACATGTTCCATTTTCTTACGTGCCCCTTTTACCAATGTACCCACTTAGTGATTATTCACTAAAAATGTCCTGCTTAAAAGCACCCCATCATTGTCTGGTGTAGCCTAGAGATGCCGCTACTGTTTCGGCTGTTGTCTGTTGACCAGCATCACATGGCGACCAATAGGCACGAGCGGTCAACTCAGCAACAGTGGGCGCCCTCTCCCGCCCCAACTTTGGACGAGCTTAGCACCGAACCCATGGGCGTTACATGGAATGGATGGATCTAAAAAAGGCTTCTACCCACTCCCACTCCGATTTTGGGACACTTCCTATGCCTATGTCAATATAATACGAATAATTCGCATGACCAACATATGCGAAGCTAGACACACATCCACCAGTGGTAGAATACGGCACAGGAAGACAGTTGTTGGTAGCAGTTAGCTAGAACCCTGATGAATTTTGTGGATATGAATTTTGTGACTGGTCTGCCTAAATATCATACCATCTTCGTCGTACCCTATTCACGATTTGCATGTCCATCTGTGCGTAGAACGGATGCCATTCCTTTTCTGAGCGACGAGAGCTCTCCAATTGTACACTGTTAAGTTGCTGGTGACAGGAAGGCAATGGGTTCCCTTTATCATAGTGCCATTATCGAAGCAGGTGAAAAGGCACAGGTGTGCTGGGCGCACGCTTCTGACGAGTCGTGGCGTTGTAGTCTGACAGTCGTGTCCGTTTTCGCGAATTGTCTTCAGGACGTGCACGCAGGTGATGTCCTTCGTGTGACATTTAGGCCGTGAGGCAGGTGCAAATGCAAAGCACCTGTCGGACAGTTTCGACTGGGTGTTTTCAGTTCGTCCGATGTCGAGTGTATTATGCATTGAGAGTTCTGCTGTCCTGTGGCAATCGTCGCATCAGCCCATATTTCTGTAATTAAAACATCCTGCTGCATGGCCCGTATCCAGACTCCTAATCTTCGTGGCAAAGCATTGCTTGATAGACGAACAGCGTGATTATTACATAGTCGGCTTCTTTCCGTGTGGCCAATCGATGTTTGGTCCGAGGTGTGATTGTGAAACATCATTTGCCGGCACCGTGTCAATGGTGTGGAATTCAGTGATGCCATGTATTACTACTATTTTGTTCCAATGTGATTCGTGTGCTGCTTACTTATGAGTCGGTGGGATCTGTGTGTGTGTACCACATATTTATGGTCCAAACGCACACATGCTAACATAAAAAATGACATCATCTTGCCCTGAATCAGCCTATAATGACAAACATTACTGTCAATTGGAATCTTAGTGTTTGCCAGTTCAGCTCATTAGTTCAGAAGTTTTCAATTCACGGCAACAAAGACTTCCTGCTCTTTATTAATGTGGGTCAGCCGCATGCTAATCCTCTGTTTATGAAGCCCAAAAGAAACATTACCATGCAAACTGGCCTGATCTGCATGCACGCAGATTCCAATGCAACATATCACAACATATCACAACATATCACAACATATCACCAGCGTACCCTGGTGTCGTTGTATAATTCACTTCTTGTAAAAAGAACAAGATGGTTTGCAGCGCATTCCACTGCTAAGGGCATTGGTTGATGACAGCCGGAAAGAGGACTCCGCCACACAGGAAATGTGGGGGATGGATCTCTGAAACGTTCTTTACGTCTAACACTGCATTTATTAGAGTTGTGTGGCATGAGTAGCTCTGATGCTGTGGTACTGTTTGCTTTTAACTTTGGCGCAGCCCATGAACAGGCAGCCGGCGAGAAATCCGCGTTCCGGTGGCCATCGAGTAATTGTAGACAAACTCAGGAATTCGGCAATTAATGACATACATGACTTGTCAGCTGCTTTTATGTTTTTTGTTTGTTTTTTTGTGGGGGGGGGGATGTGGTTGTGTAGTTTCCTTACTGTACTTTGTGACTGAAACCACCACACCTATCCCAAATATCAGTCATATTCTAGATATTGCGTTCTTGAAGGTGGTTGCATCACCAAAATATTCTTAGGCGGGTTTAGATGCTTTGCTTGCATATTTATGTTTCGCTTTAACATATTTATAAACAACCACATTCTGAAAACTCCGCTTCGGCTGTCGAGGTCTATACCGTGGCCACAAAGGCCGTACAAGCCACACAAGTTGAAAAGGCTCTCAAACGTTTTCCTCAGCTAATTCATGTTATGCTAACTTATAGACGTTCGAAAGCTGGTGCAATCCTGGCTGCTCTGCTGTGCAGATTGTGGTGTTTTTGTATGTTATCCTCGGTCCGGCTGGGCCGGTGATCAAGGCCAGCCGGCGAGATCGGCTTCCTGCTTGACCGACTACACCATAAACTGCGCCGACCGGCTGTACCACAATCAGCACCGACCGGCTGTACCACAATCAGCACCGACCATCTGTACCACAATCCGCACCGACCAGCTGTACCACAAGCCGCACCGATTCGCTGTACCACAATCAGCACCGACCGGCTGTACGACAATCAGCACCGACCGGCTGTGCCACAATCAGCACCGACCATCTGTACCACAATCAGCACCGACCATCTGTACCACAATCCGCACCGACCAGCTGTACCACAAGCCGCACCGATTCGCTGTACCACAATCAGCACCGACCGGCTGTACGACAATCAGCACCGACCGGCTGTGCCACAATCAGCACCGACCATCTGTACCACAATCCGCACCGACCATCTGTACCACAATCCGCACCGATCAGCTGTACCACAAGCCGCACCGATTCGCTGTGCCACAATCGCACCGACCAGCTGTACGACAATCAGCACCGACCGGCTGTGCCACAATCAGCACCGACCATCTGTACCACAATCGCACCGACCATCTGTACCACAATCCGCACCGATCAGCTGTACCACAAGCCGCACCGATTCGCTGTGCCACAATCGCACCGACCAGCTATGCCACAGTCTGCATGGCTGCATCGGCTGGGTGGATCCGCTCCGACACGGATGTCGTCTGGGTGAAATTGTCGGAACCCGACGCACGCCGGCCGAAACCGTCCGGACATCCGTGTTGGCTGAAGCACCGGCTGAATGTGCCCGCCCCAGTGGAGGTGGTGGAGATGATACCCGCCTCTTCGCCGCCCTGCCCCCGCCCCCACTCCGCCCTCCACCGTGTGAACCAGTAGGGCATGTCGATTGACCCGTGTCCTTGTCGATCATTAATAACAACTGAACCGCGTCAGCGCTGGCCGGGCAGTCGCCGATGTGTCCGATGTCGTTGCCAGCCGCCGTCGGAACTCGCAGGTATCTCTGAGGCGCGTCTCGTCCGCCAGCAGTCGGGACGGCACAGGATTTCAGACGGCACATGTGCGCAGTCAGCGGTACAGGTAACGCGGAGTCACAGCAGCCGTCGACACTGTGCCGGTGGCCCGCTGTTGCAGCGTCACTCCGCAGACGAGCAGCACGCGTATCGCACACGTGCGGCCGCGATACGGGCGTGCCGTGCCAATCTCCTGGTCGTGGGAGCAGCACGCCGGCCGCACTGTCACCGCCGGCGTTCACGTCCGAGGAACGACCCACTGACCCGAGCACCCAGCACTTAGTACTGGATCAGTACTGACGCCGACCGATGGCGGTCGATGCACACTGCCGCCTCGGGGGAAATGTGCCGATACCCAAGAGCGCCCGAACTTCAGCCGCGGCTGGCCGGCGTGAGAGGGTGGCGACCCTGTGCGGCCTGGCAGGCGAACGCGTCGTAAAACAACACCAGGTTGTTGGACGCCCGTACTCACCATATTCGCCCAATGGAACTCACCGTGCACCGCGGCCTATTGTCGTATGTTTTGCATGCCGTCTGGAAATCATGGGCTGCATGGGCGGCGTGCTCTTCACCGAACTCCTTGCTCTGTAGAATGTAAGATCCGCAGCTGCAGCTTTGCGCAATTGGTGCTCCAGACGACCGTCCGGGCAAAACACGGCGGTGATGAGAATCACGGCTCCCGAGGAGCCTAAGTGTTGTGCCAGACCTGATCTTGTTATCCTGCCGTGATCAGGCAAACATAAGGAAAATTAAGGGAGGAGGAAAGTGAGCCAAGAAGAAAAACAATGGACGGGGAATGTGGGCAAGGCGATTACAACGGGAGGACGTCGGGAGGAAAGGTAATGGACATGGAGATAGAGGTGACGAGAGGGGAGAAAGAGAGGGACGCATGCAGAGAGAGAGATAACAAAAGAAAGAGGTACATGGCGGAAGAGAGAGAGAGAGAGAGAGAGAGGGAGAGAGAGAGAGAGAGAGAGAGAGAGAGAGAGAGAGAGAGAGAGAGAGAGAGAGAGAGAGAGAGGGAGAGGGAGAGGGAGAGGGAGAGGGAGAGGGAGAGGGAGCGAGAAGGAGAGGGAGAGGGAGAGGGAGCGAGAGGGAGAGGGAGCGAGAAGGAGAGGGAGCGAGAAGGAGAGGGAGCGAGAGAGAAGGAGGAGAGAAGGAGCGGAGAGAGAAGGAGAGGGAGAAGGGAGGGAGAGGGAGAGGGAGCGGGAGCGAGAAGGAGAGGGAGAGGGAGAGGGAGCGAGAAGGAGAGGGAGAGGGAGGGAGAAGGAGAGGGAGCGAGAAGGAGAGGGAGAGGGAGAGGGAGCGAGAAGGAGAGGGAGAGGGAGGGAGAAGGAGAGGGAGAGGGAGGGAGAAGGAGAGGGAGAGGGAGAGAGAGGGAGAGGGAGAGGGAGAGGGAGAGGGAGAGGGAGCGAGAAGGAGAGGGAGAGGGAGGGAGAAGGAGAGGGAGCGAGAAGGAGAGGGAGAGGGAGGGAGAAGGAGAGGGAGAGGGAGAGGGAGAGGGAGCGAGAAGGAGAGGGAGAGGGAGAGGGAGGGAGAAGGAGAGGGAGAGGGAGAGGGAGAGAGAGGGAGAGGGAGAGGGAGGGAGGGAGAGGGAGAGGGAGAGGGAGCGAGAAGGAGAGGGAGAGGGAGGGAGAAGGAGAGAGAGCGAGAAGGAGAGAGAGCGAGAAGGAGAGAGAGCGAGAAGGAGAGAGAGCGAGAAGGAGAGAGAGCGAGAAGGAGAGAGAGAGAAGGCGAGAGGAAGGGGAGAGGGAGACAGCAAAGAAAAGAAAGGACAGTCACAAGTTGAACAGAAATGTCGGCTCACGCATGACCACCTATCAGTAGTCACCGCGGAAAAAGAGTCCACCATGCCGGGGCGGCAATAGCGAATGGCTGAGGGACAGAGCGCGGATGTGGCTAGAACGTGCCTGGCGAGACTGGCTCCTGTGTGAGTGCAGCAGCCGTCTCTCACCGTGGGCGTGCACTCATCGACGCTTTGATCCTGTTATTTGCTCTGCGGTAAAAAAACGGTCTGGTTTGAACGGAAAATTGGGTGTTCATGGGAGAGGTGGAGAGCAAAACCATTGTCCACTGCGAACTGGCTGACAATAGGGAACATTTATCCGGTGATTAGGCCACGAATTGGTGGGACGAATGGACAACGCACTCGGTAATTGCGTCCATCTTGGATGTGCTAAACACCGCTGCGGCTTGTAATTGCTTATTGGAGCCCATCGGCGGGCCACCAGCCGACGCTTGTTCACGAGCCCAGTTGTGCCGGCGGTGACAGTTCGCAGACGGCGGCTATTTGCAGCCGTCACGTCCAGCCCGCCTGACAGGCGGTGGCGCCGTTTGTCGCCGTTTGTCGCCGTTTGTCGCCGTTTGTCGCCGTTTGTCGCCGTTTGTCGCCGTGTTTGTGTGACGACTGTGTGCGGCCGGCAGACGCTGACGGAGCCCGACGGCGGGTGGCACCCTCACGTGGACTGCGCCAGCTCGGTGGTGCTGCGTGACAGGATGATCACCGAGGCCAGTCTGCCCATCCGGGCGGAGCACTCGTACTGCAACGACTCGGCCCAGCTGGCCGCCACCATCAAGGAGGAGGAGGACGGTGAGTGGCACGTGCACCCGGAACTGGCACCCGGAACTGGCACACGCCGCCGGTCGATCGTGCACCGCGGCTTCCGGCACGAGCAGAAGAGTGGGTGGTGGGCGCGGCACCTCTGTCAGATCTGGGCCGAGTGAAAGCATCGGCTGACAAGTGCCGTGAATGTGGCCTGAGGCTCCGTTGGCAGTCATGTTCATCGGGTCACCGTGTCTGCGGTGACCTCCATGCGACACGCCTGCGCCGGTGCAGCGCCGGGTCACCTGGTGTCGCGAGTGGCCTCCTCTCGCGATGCGCTAGGTTGATGACCGATGGCCTCCGCACCCTCCGCGGTGCCGTACCGAACCGTCGCACGTATGCAGTGTGCGGCACGTCTGCAGTGTGCGACACGTCTGCAGTGTGCGACACGTCTGCAGCGTGCGGCACGTCTGCAGTGTGCGACACGTCTGCAGTGTGCGGCACGTCTGCAGTGTGCGACACGTCTGCAGTGTGCGACACGTCTGCAGTGTGCGGCACGTCTGCAGTGTGCGGCACGTCTGCAGTGTGCGGCACGTCTGCAGTGTGCGACACGTCTGCAGTGTGCGGCACGTCTGCAGTGTGCGACACGTCTGCAGTGTGCGACACGTCTGCAGTGTGCGGCACGTCTGCAGTGTGCGACACGTCTGCAGTGTGCGACACGTCTGCAGTGTGCGGCACGTCTGCAGTGTGCGACACGTCTGCAGTGTGCGACACGTCTGCAGTGTGCGACACGTCTGCAGTGTGCGGCACGTCTGCAGTGTGCGACACGTCTGCAGTGTGCGGCACGTCTGCAGTGTGCGGCACGTCTGCAGTGTGCGGCACGTCTGCAGTGTGCGGCACGTCTGCAGTGTGCGACACGTCTGCAGTGTGCGACACGTCTGCAAATCGGCGACATGAGCTCGGAATTGCGTCCGTCATTTTGACTAGACTGATACCACAGCCGGCCGAATGAACATCTGCAGACTACAGGCCAGCAGATTACCCATGCCACCTCACCATAGGCGGCGACGGACACTGTCCCACACCACCACAGCCCACAGCCAGCGGCGGACACTGTCCCACACCACCACAGGCAGCGGCGGACACTGTCCCACACCACCACAGCCAGCGGCGGACACTGTCCCACACCACCACAGGCAGCGGCGGACACTGTCCCACACCACCACAGGCAGCGGCGGACACTGTCCCACACAACCACAGGCAGCGGCGGACACTATCTCACACCACCACAGGTAGCGGAGGACACTGTCCCACACCACCACAGACAGCGGCGGACACTGTCCCACACCACCACAGACAGCGGCGGACACTGTCCCACACAACCACAAGCAACGGCGGACACTGTCCTACACAACTGCAGGCAGCGGCGGACACTGTCCTACACAACTACAGGCAGCGGCGGACACTGTCCTACACAACTACAGGCAGCGGCGGACACTGTCCTACACAACTACAGGCAGCGGCGGACACTGTCCCACACCACCACAGGCAACGGCGGTCACTGTCTCACACCACCACAGGTAGCGGAGGACACTGTCCCACACCACCACAGACAGCGGCGGACACTGTCCCACACCACCACCACAAGCAGGAACAGACATTTTCCGGCACCCGCACTATCACGACAGGGGAGGACAGAGGAGAGGACAGCGCCGAGGGGACGAGGACCACCGTGCCAGACAGCTGGAGCCGCGAGATGTGCCTACCGCTGATTTTCCGGCCCATGCAGAGACGCCGGCGAGTCGTCTCACCGAGGCGAGCCGGCCGCACTCGAGCGAGGGCGTGAGCCGTCCGCTGGGCTGTGGGCGGCGCCGTACCAGACTAGGCCGGTGTCGCCTCGATGGGGAGCCGTCTCCAGGTGCTGTTTACGGCGGCCTGTCGGCACCGGCGCCGACCGGGCCTCCGGCGAAGAATAACTGAACGGTCAGCCGACTAGACAGTGTTTACGCCGCATGGCTGGTGGGGAAGGGTGAACTATAGAGACCTTGCCAGATTGGCATATGGTATTCCGGTGGTGATCGGGTGGAGGAACACCGAGAGAGGCCACTGGCGCGGCAGGTGATCGGGTGGAGGAACACCGAGAGAGGCTACTGGCGCGGCAGTTCACCGTATGGAGTGTCACCGCTGAATATTCACCGTAATGCGGTGGGTGCATGGGACTCCAGGATATGGGAGCTGGCACCCGATGGACCAGGTGCTGCATGCAACGCCCATATACGTCACATCATCCCTTGAAACAAAATTGGAATCCTTCCCTCTCTTAAAGTGTATGCGATCACAGAACCACCCAAGAGTGCTTGTTTGTGATATATCTCGAAAATAACTAATTTCGGTAAAACATGAGTACCGTCGGGACGCCAATTCCGTACCTCAAGGGTGCAAACATTACATGACTTATTCACATTCACAGCCGTTCTTCCCCCGTTAGATCTCGGCAAGCCTTCGTCCGGGCTTGTTGCGACGTGCATTCGTGCCGTATTTCCGCCTTTCCTCCGTAACAACCTTCCTGTTTCTCCTCTTCCACCCAGTCATCCCACTTCCGCCTCCGTCAGGCTTCTCCGCACTCGCCTCCATTCTACGTCTTTGCTTCCGCATGGTCTCCTCACGTCCGCCCCACGCTTCCGCCTCCGTCAGGCTTCTCCGCCCTCGCCTCCATTCTACGTCTCTGCTTCCGCGTAGTCTCCCCACGTCCGCCACACGCCCCCGCCCCCGCACGGCGTCTCCACCTCCGTCATGGTCCCCACCTGATCATGTCGCACCTAGTCGATCGATAAGAGCGGTACAGTTCAGAGCCGTCCTCACGCAGCTGTTCCCGGCCCGCGCCATGCAGCATGACGGGGTGTCGAACGAACGGCACGTGCCGCAAACGCCGACACGACTTCACTAGCGACAGCGTGGCCGACAGCATCCTCCCATCCGGAGATGGCCAGATGGTCCATAGACGATGACATCTCGCCTCCATCTCTCAGTGGAACCTTCTGTATAGCCGACATTGCTCTCATGTTGCAAATAATCAACAGCTGACCGTGTACCGCAATGCTACGATTCAGCCAACACGTGATGGGCAATGTTCGGCGATGGTCCGTACACTGGCAACACATGGCTTAACTAGTCAAACACATTAAATATTGTAGGCTGCTCAAAATAACATAGAAAACACGAATTTGGTCCATTTTGTTCGTTGTTTTGTTCTATTTCTTAGTAGGTGGCAGTAGGTACCTGGTCTCTGTTCAGCAGCACTCCCGACATATTATAATATATTAAGAACACCGTTGATGCTGTTGCGTACGTGGTGCACCACAAGACTACGGAGCGCCTCAGCAGATTCGCAGCAAAAGCACCGCTGGCTCTCAGAACGAAGCGAAAAGGGCACACAAAGAAGCAACGGCATATGAGCTTCTGCGATGAACAACTTCCTGTTCGTACTACTGCTGAGGTGCTTCTCCCTTCCAGGGGCGTAAGCTTGTATCTCTTTGGGAGGGCTCATGCCCCTCCAATGCTGAACATGAACCTCCAATAATTTTACATGCCACTCCAATATCCAGAAATACCCCCAATAATAAATGCAATGGCAATATGGTAACACTTGTTCTTAAGCTAAGAACAAATCAACTTGTTATGCTTATAAATACAGATGCAAGCATGCATTCTTTCAGCTGTCGAAAACTTTGTGCAAATTTGGGACTGATATATTGTGGTTTGTGAACAACAAATACAGCTTCTGTGTACCCTCCAGTTCCACCCAGAAAATATATGGTAATATATATATATATATATATATATATATATATATATATATATATATATATATATATATATAAGCATGGAAGTGTTGCCCAGCAATACATATCAGAGAAAGAGGACGTTGGGCATGATGATAACCATACTCGCAACAATCAGCAATTCCATAATCGAGGGCATAACATTGTGAAGCTTTACTGAGATATAGCAAAGTCAATGTTACAATGTTGATGAATGTCAACAATTTCACCAGGGCACACATATATCCAGGTTAAAGCATCCAATTTCCACACCTACACATGATGCTTGTGAATTGTGGTGAGCTCTCAGCACATTATAAGATCAAATTCAAACGACCTGCGATGCATCATACCCCACAAATTGTGCGATTCAGCATTGATGGGATAATGGGACAGGCGAGAAGTAACTTCGGGGAGCAGCTACCGCACAACTTTTCGATATGATCTCCAACCGTGATCCCAGCATAGAAGATTCACATAGGGTTTTGCAGTTGCTGTAGTTCCCTGCTCCACCTCTATTCTGGCAGTCTGCGACAGCTGTCTTGGTGATCAGTGTCAGATTGACACAGGGTTTTGCAGTTGCTGCAGTTCCCTGCTCCACCTCTATTCTGGCAGTCTGCGACAGCTGTCTTGGTGATCAGTGTCAGATTCACACAGGGTTTTGCAGTTGCTGTAGTTCCCTGCTCCACCTCTATTCTGGCAGTCTGCGACAGCTGTCTTGGTGATCAGTGTCAGATTGACACAGGGTTTTGCAGTTGCTGTAGTTCCCTGCTCCACCTCTATTCTGGCAGTCTGCGACAGCTGTCTTGGTGATCAGTGTCAGATTCACACAGGGTTTTGCAGTTGCTGTAGTTCCTTGCTCCACCTCTATTCTGGCAGTCTGCGACAGCTGTCTTGGTGATCAGTGTCAGATTGACACAGGGTTTTGCAGTTGCTGTAGTTCCCTGCTCCACCTCTATTCTGGCAGTCTGCGACAGCTGTCCTGGTGATCAGTGTCAGATTCACACAGGGTTTTGCAGTTGCTGTAGTTCCCTGCTCCACCTCTATTCTGGCAGTCTGCGACAGCTGTCTTGGTGATCAGTGTCAGATTGACACGGGTTTTGGTTGCTGTAGTTCCCTGCTCACCTCTTTCTGGCGTCTGCGACGCTGTCCTGGTGATCG
This sequence comes from Ashinkailepas kermadecensis, assembly GCA_034440615.1. Taxonomy (NCBI): domain Eukaryota; kingdom Metazoa; phylum Arthropoda; class Thecostraca; family Neolepadidae; genus Ashinkailepas; species Ashinkailepas kermadecensis. The sequence goes on from JAOTOM010002131.1 coordinate 45,014, forward strand.
TGTCGATTCACACAGGGTTTTGCAGTTGCTGTAGTTCCTTGCTCCACCTCTATTCTGGCAGTCTGCGACAGCTGTCCTGGTGATCAGTGTCGATTCCACAGGGTTTGCAGTTGCTGCGTTCCTTGCTCCACCTCTATTCTGGCAGTCTGCGACAGCTGTCCTGGTGATCAGTGTCAGATTCACACAGGGTTTTGCAGTTGCTGCAGTTCCTTGCTCCACCTCTATTCTGGCAGTCTGCGACAGCTGTCCTGGTGATCAGTGTCAGATTGTGAAAGAGTCGCCGTAGCAGATGCATGCATTCTGAAGTGGGTAATATAATAGAAAGGTTCAATACAAAAAGGCTGACTCCAACATGTTTGGTCTCGCATTCAGTTCTTTATCCGTGTCTTCATTCACGAATTTTCGTGGCGAAAATGTGTACTGCTGCCTATGCTGGGTAACGATGAGGTTCTGAGTCAGCAGTACCTCATAGTACGGACAGAGCAAAAGCTGCGTGGCTGCTGTACGTCAGTATCTTGCTATATCGCAATGACAGTATCTTGCTATATCGCAATGACACATTCCATATGCAGCAAAATTATCATAAAACGGAAAACCATTTGCAGTACAGCTCTGCCGCGCCTTTAGGGGTTCGATTGTATACGATTCGTATTAAGCATGTACTTGGACGACCGCCACTGGCCTAATAACATAAGTCACAAAAAGTATCAAACCTGATATGTTTACGGTCGAAACTACAACGCATAGGTATATTGCAACGTTTGTGGCAAGAGATATATAAAAGCACGGTTGCTCGCTCATCGATAATTGCATGGCATTATCTCCAGAAAGACTGGCGCCTACTGCAATGAACTTATGACGTTTATTGAATGCTGGATATTTAAATGGCGACAGGGGCGGATACAGTGTGTGTGTCTGTGGGGGGGGGGAGCGAAGAGACACTGGGAGCATGTTCCCCGCATGGAAAAAAGGTGGCACTACTCCGGCCGGAATGACGCCTCGTCAGGAATGTTCGGGTGCACCCCTTCACCGAAAGGATTGTTAACCAAAGACGGAGGAAAGGCGCCCCTGTGAGACGAAAATGCATTCTTCATTGTGCTCGAGTGCATGCCTCGCCTGCCGCTCAACGAATGCTTCCACTGAAGGTGGCTCTGTGAGAAAATGCCCCCCCCCCTCCTGATGCAAATTTCTGGATGCGCTTCTGAATAGCGATAGCTTACTGCATCCTGGTGTGCCCCTTCAATCATTTCGAAAAAGCTACATCCCTGCTGCCGCCTGTGACCTTTGGGGAGGGGTGACGACCCGCCCTGCTGCCATGCCGTCGTCGGCATTGTTTACACGAAGGCGAGGGGTGCGCCGCCGGGGGAGGGTCGGGGCGGCCGCCGAGTTTTACCGTCGGGTTCAGGGGTGTGCCACCGACCGGGCGGCGGCCTCGGGCCTCAGGCGCGCGACTTTCACGAGGGCGTGGCTCTGGGGTCGCCGCTATCGCCGCTGAAGTTCAATGGTGCGCAAGTGCTGACTGTGTTCCGGCGTGCATGACTGCTGAACGCACCACGTCTACCAGAACCAAACGTTGCAAGGTTTTCGGAGCACACCTGTACGGAGCTGTTTTCGGAGCACACCTGTACGGAGCTGTTTTCGGAGCACACCTGTACGGAGCTGTTTTCGGAGCACACCTGTACGGAGCTGTTTTCGGAGCACACCTGTACGGAGCTGTTTGTCGTGACACTACCAGCTTCATGCATCGGTCACTCCCTCCATCTGCATACTAGCCGTAGTATATTTAATGGGGCTTTCGCTGAAATTAGCATCCATCGATGTCTCCCCATTGCGGGACATCACCACGTGCGATACGGTCGCAATCCGCGTGTCATAATCGCAAGCTCATCACGAGACGTCCGCTGTATATCTGCGGCCATGGTGTCGCCATGTACTTAGATGAGTAAACAACAAATAAGGAAAATAAAATGCAGTATTTGAGTGGCAAAGCACTTCCACCGTCGTGATAAGGTCATAGGTGGATGTTCTATCACTATATTAACAGATATAGTGGTTCAAGCACCTAACAATTTCATGATTATGCCTTTAATATCACTACCACAATCAATATAAAACGTGAGCTGAAGCCTATTCATTTATACTATAAGAGTATTCTGCCACGAAGAGCTGAAAAAACCGCCTTCCACTAGACTCCACTGCAACCTTCGTTGCGTTGGATAGTGGGCTTTTCTTACTGGGTAGGACATTTTTTGGAAGAGAACGAAGGGAATTCCTTTCCACCGACAAAAACGTGTTGAGCATGCTTCAGCGCACGAAGGGATCTTCAGAACTGATTGTTGCGAGGCGAAGTCGGCCTGACGATCACTGTCTGCCTGACATCGTCAGAGGATCGGCTCGGGTGCCGCATACCAGTTTTGGACAGCTGGTTTCGACTAAAATGACCTATTTTCATATTACCCATATTATTCATATTTTCCATATTTTACACCAAAATTTTGTTCCACAGCATTGAACAATCTCACCATCATGCGTGGCCTTGTGGGTCGCATTTGTACATCTGATCAGTGCAAGTAGCTTTATGTTAATATCGGGATCACGCATGAAGAAACAACGATGGATTTTAATTGCACCACCAACATGTGATGGGACATCTATTGGAGCGGGCATAGGCGACAGAACGTGGGTATTTAATGGGGGGGGGGGGGACCACCATGTCCCGGTCCCTCCCCTCATCATGCCACCCGTGAGAGCAGAGAGAGCAGCATTACTGAATTACAGGTACTAACTGGCAACCGAAAATATGGACAAGACACAATGGACTATGAACGCCACTTTTTGATTCATGGCATCAAAATTAATATTGTGCGAACTGGTTGGAGGTGTGATAGTGACCGTGTTTCTGTACATATTTTGGCATCTCCACTGCCTTCTCGAGAAAATATCTGGTGACACCGGGTGAACCCCCATCTCAACCTCCGTGCCACGAAAGTCTGTAAGCTCCCTGAATCGGTACCGCTACCACCCATGCCAGACAAATTCATGATATTGTCCCTGAATTGAAACCCCATTTTCACGCAAAAGTTGTGGCCGTAAAATACTGGAGCCTGCTCTGAAATCGCCCTACCGCCGCTCTTCGAGACATATTTCCGGGGGCGTCCTCCTTATCCGCTCCTTTCATTCTCTAAAATAAACTTCAAATTGCCCCCGGCCGTGGTGAACTTCCCTGGATTTTCCGCTCCGCCCTCCCTCCACTTCAACATAATTCCCGGGTAACGCCCCCTGAATCAGCATCTCCACCACCCCTAAAAATCCTAACGACACATTTGAAGCAGCATCGCATCTTTCCAGACACAAAATCCTAGAAAGCAACCCGCGATCGACACCACCACACTGTCCGTACAGACACCTGGTGATGTCCATCGGTTGGTTTTTAACTGGCGCTTTCATTTCCATTTCCCTGTCCCACCCTCACCCCTGAGAACATCGGCATAGATATTCACAAATCATTGGTGTGGCTTAAGTCCCTTAGCGGGAAATTCATGTCAGCATGCGACCATGGGCGTATCGTTAAAACCGTGACGCAACGTTGGAGAATGACTGGTGTGACCGCTGCCATATCTACCCTATGGTTGGGCCCGGGAGAAATTATTATCTACACCCGTGCCTGGGAGAAATTCCCGGTAGCGGTACTAGATGCTATCCTCTGCTCTGGTGCACACGAGCTGGCCCTGGCTGCCATCAATTAGCGACCATGCTGGTGGCATCGGACAGCCTAACTCTCAAGTCGCCTGGATCTCAAGTAAAACGCAACACGCTTGGGGTGGGGGAGCTTTCCCCCTCCTGCTGCGAAAAGTACCAGATGTAGCGGATTGAAACTTAAACAAGTCGATAGCCGGATAAAAATTGAGCCGATGGCGACAAAAGTTTGATCCCGGGGTCAAAGTCATAGGTCCACTGTCATAGGTCAGATCGGAGGTAAAAATGACATCACTCATTTTCTTCGTAAATGCATATTTGGGAGCTACTCCTGAATGGATATTAAGATGCATGCAACGCGATCATGGCTATCCATAAATTGCTCGTTTTTGACTCTTGGTCGAAGAGGGTTGTGTCATATCATGTCAACTTTCACCTTCCCCTTTATTTACTATGAGGCAACCTTGTGTGGCCATTTCCAGGATTTGTTTGTAGTGCACTGGATAATGGACTATTGAACTACTGAACTTGTATATCTGAGCTATAAACTGTTTCCAGATTAGTTCAGGTTTCAGATCAGAGGACAGAAAACAATGTATGGCACAATTTTATGGAATTTTAAACGACACACTATATATGTGTTGACTCGTACCTGTGGAAGACTTAATTGTAAACTCCTTTTTTTATAATGTGCATAGCATAATACCTACCTTGACGCCAAACGAGGTCATGTCAAATCACCATAATTTGTATACTACGCAAAATTTCAGACTGATTTAATTACTACACAACTTTTCGGGTTAGTTTTCAACGAGAAACCGAATCAACAACACAGAAAGTCAGTATATTTGTTGCTGATGGTCAGGCCCTGATCTGCGATCTTCAGCCAGAGAGACGGACGTCAAGAACCGGTCGAGGGTAACATTCCTTCCCGTCCCAGCGACCCCCTGCATCAGATACTGTGCCATTCCATTCCATTTGTCGCCCCGGTAGCTCTGTTGGTTAGAGCGCTGGCCTGCAACGGTCTCCCTTGTCCTGGCAACACAGGGTTCGAGTCGCTTCACGCGCTCGCATTTAGCCCCCGGCTGGGAGGGTCAGTTGGCAGCTGGCCCGATAAGGCCGGGGACGAGCTACCGGGCGGCCGTGTCGGTGCATTGATGGCACGTTCAAACTTTCGGTCCAAATTATGCCGTTGAACTTGAATTTATGGATCGGGTGGTGGGGCCAGGGTTCACGCAACAAGCCCTGCTTAGCAATAGAACCCTGGTTCATAAAGCCACCCCAGCAATAACTGGGATTAAATTTATTTAAAATTTTTTTTTTACACTTTTGAGCTGGATGGTCGGAGGTGCCCTCTCTGGTTTCTCCGGGCGACTGCTGTACACCCCCATCTTCCACATGCAGTGATGCGTAGCATTAGCGAGCGTCCGGACGAGTATGCCGTATTTGCTCGGTTTGTTAGGCAGGCGGGCCCGGAGCGGACACCTTTCTCCGAACCGTATCAAGCTCTCATCTACGGTCACACACTCAGAGGCGCTGAAATTGCGTCGTAAGCATTCGTCGAAGGTTTCAAACAGGCCAGGAACTAAGCAGAACTTGTCACCTTTTCGGCGCACCCCACGTGTCGCTATGTCGTCGAAAGAGATGTGTCTCATGATTGCTGCGTATCTTGTTCATCCCATCGTCGCTTTGGACACTATCGGGCCATTTGTCGGGTCGAAAAGCTGTTGTACCGTCAGCTTCTTGCAAAATGAACACAGAATGTTCAGGCTCAGGAGTGCGTACACTTCTTCTTGCGTACTGGTGCAAGAATGAACACAGAAGGTTGCGTTGAAGTGAACACAGAGGTCGCAAAATGAACACAGAATGTTCAGGCTCAGGAGTGCGTACACTTCTTCTTGCGTCACTGGTCGATAGTTTCACATCGTGCCACTTTGGGTGCCTTCGCTGGAGATTGACTGCATCTTAGCCCATTGTCTTTGAAATGTTGCGTTGGTCTTCTCGCAGACATCGGCGACTATTTCCTCAGTGATGAACAACTTGAACGCATCAACCTGGTCAATCACGTCACGGGCTTCACCGCAAACGCCGTCGCGCTCCGTTAAAATGCTTGTCGGCGACGCCAGGCTGACTGGCCTCATCGACCACAGAGTCTCCACCACACCCCGAGGCCGGGCTGACTGGTGTCGGCGACCACAGAGCCTCTACCACTCCCCGAGGCCGGGCTGACTGGTGTCGGCGACCACAGAGCCTCTACCACTCCCCGAGGCCGGGCTGACTGGTGTCGGCGACCACTGAGCCTCTACCACTCCCCGAGGCCGGGCTGACTGGTGTCGACGGCCACAGAGCCTCCACCATTCCGCGAGTGGCATAGGCTGTAGTGTAGGCTGCCATGTGCGCATGGACCTGCAGAGGTCGCTTCTTGATCATCGAGTCGGAGTTCGCCAGTTGTTTTCTGCGATTTCGTCAGCTGGGCCCGGCTTACTGGAGCTGCGGGCTCAGGCGTGTCTACCGCTACCTCCTGCGCCACGTCTTCATCGGCTTCGAAGTGGTGTAGCACGTCTTCTTCACCACTCGAGTGTCCTTCCTTTACTGCTACTGGCCCGTCTGGCTGATAGTCGGACGCTGAAAGAGTATGAAGTATCTCTGCAGCCTAAGCTGGGGTCAACACTTGCAGCCGGCATGACATGACTGAGTGCGCCGCAGCCAGTCTCGCATTCACAAATTATTGTCTGTTCCTCTGTTCCTTGTTCTCTCTGAAACACTTGTGGAACAACTGTTTGTGAACTGAAACACTCGTCGGTTTACCACTAGTCTGCAATGTGCTTTTGTAATATGTTAATAAACCCGAGGCGACGTCCATCCCTGCCATTTACTGCACAATTATGCGCTTCGGTGTCAACAGCAGAGGAACGAGGCCCACTCCTCAGCGCTGTTTGCACAATTGGTTGTTTTCACAAAGAGTTATGCTTGCGCAAGAATAAATAGAAATGAATGATAGCATGCGAACCCGCAACAGGCCTCTGTCTGGTACCCGCCACAAAGTTCCCACGAAGATCCAAGTCCAAAACTTACTACATAGCATACCTTGCAGATTGTTGCATAGATAACGGCATGTGATATCAAAATGGAACATGACAAACACTGACGTACTTCTTGAAGAACGTCATGCAAGACTCCATGCCGTATTTTTGCACAGATAGTCTATTTCATGCCAAAATTGTGTAATGTTGATGCAAGACATTTGAAGTTTCTCGACTCTGTGTACACGAGCAAGTTTGTGACGTTACAGCTGCCTGACTTTGGGTCACTTTGAAAAACATTTTCTCATACCGTCGAAACAGCCATGAGTGTTAAATGACTTATTATGGGATGCAAAATAAGAATGTGGAAAAATATCGTATGACGTAACACCTGTTGGATACAGTCCAATACTCTTGCACAGTCTCTTAAATTATAGCCCTCTAATGTTTTTTTTCCCCGGGCACAAAATAATTTACAAGTTTCAATTTGTTTGCGCCTTACACCAGATCCGTTCGTAGGTTGCCGTTGATAGGTATTTTACTTGTTTGTTTACGTAAGTTCTAGCTAAGATACTACATCGGTAGTATGTGAAATGTTTACATGCTTTGATGCCGATGGACCTTATAACCACCAGTATTTAGCAGAAAGCGAACTGATTGTCGTTGATTTCCTATCTTTGCTTTAATTACACTTATTCTAAATTATAGTGTGCAATATATTCCATTCCAGACGTCGACAGCCCTTCGCCCTGTACACTACATCGGGACTAAAACTGGCAATGTAGTTGTTATTCTAGGGAGCGAGATCAGCAAGGTACAGCAGGATTCCTCTGGATTTTCTTTTGTCTATGTCAATTTGCATAGGAAAATAGTGTCAGGCAGAAAGAAAGGAGCATTTACTCCAGACATATTTTAGTTTAGGGTTTACGAAGTCATGTTCTTTACAATAATGGTTGTTGAACATTACATTGCCTCCACACATGGGTAAAAAGTATTTCTGCCGGTCCTTAAAAATCTCAACGATTGCATTTATCGCGGATTATGGTGAAGTTCGAAGACAAAATCATAATACAAATTGGATTCTGATTCTGATGGTGGTATCTGATTATTAGATGCACCGTAGAGTTGTTCGCAGATCATTGGACAATGAATGAATCAAAGCATAATAGCTTAAATTGTGGTGCTTCCTTAGATTGTGTATGTAAGGAGTAGTGAAGAATCTTAAGTTACATTTTAGGAAGTATTCGTAACCATGATGCTCTTGATTGTGAATATATATTGCAGTACAAAAAGAGTCTTGATAGGAGAAGCTTCATTTTTAATTCGTGTTTCGAGAATAGACAAGGCCTTCGAATACTATGTGAATTGCGTATGCGATTTTAATTCAAAAGAAATAACCGAAATGATATCACCTTATATGCAAGAAAGCATGTGTTACAACACCGGTGTTTTGATTGGGCTTCAGTGCATATTGATCTAACGGGCCCCTACCAGGCTTGATCTTAGCAAACAGGCCGGGCCCGGGCTTTGGTCCCACAATGTGTGGTACCTGCCATCTGTACCCAAGACAGTGCCGGACGTGGGCCATCTGTCGTCTGTGGCGGTGTGCCATTCCACAGAAGTCGGCGTCTCGGCGGCCGGCAGTCGGCTGCTGGTCTGCTTGGGCGACTGCTGTGTCGTCTCCGCACCGCCGCCATACCGGAAGAGCCGGCCCGCGTCACACGTAGATAACGAGCGGATACACGGCCGGTGGGAAATCGGCCAGTTGACAGCCAAGTACTCTCTCACCGACTGCACCGCTGAGCTAGGGGGGGACAGGCGTGCCGCCGCGTGTTCGGCCAGCCTGGAGGGGCACCGCCCACGCGATCATCGCGGCACTGGATCGGTCCACTTTCAGTCAGTCAGCATGACGCGGACGTTGAACGGCCGGCGGACTTTCGCTGTCAGCCCGGGTGGATCGAGTTCGAGGCGTTGTCGCGGGCTGCTCGGTGGCCGGGTGGGAGCCGGTGGGTGGCGTCGGATCGCCGCTTCGGCCGGGTGTGCTGAGGTGTTGAAGTAACGGCGACAGCGCCGTCCGGTCGTGACAGCTGTCCCACTGATGTCACTGTCGTCACGCGACCAGCTTACGGATGTCCTCGTCGATATCACATCGGTGCCAAGGTGTGGCAGGTAGTAGGGAAGCGTGGGCTGGGAAGGCGGTGCAGGCAGTGGTGCGGGGTTATGTCCCGACTCTACTGTGATCGACGCCACTGGGAACGGTGTGCAGGCAGTGGTGCCGGTTATGTTTCCAATTCTCCTGTGATCGACGCGACTGAGAAGGCTGTGATGGGAGTTGAAATGAAAGTTCAAGTACCGGGGTAGCATGATCATGTATTTGGGGTTACGGGGACGGGTGATTAAGGTTTCTTTTAGAGCACCTACAGTGTGGAACCCCAGTAGTGAGACTACTGATTATCTTTTTCCATGCTTCTATCCATGATTACAACCTGCAAAAACACCCAAAATTCATTTTTGAATTATCTATCATGGCTGTGGTCGTAACCATCGGTCTTTCCCATTTGATACGTCAGCTTTTCAATTTTCTGAGTGACATGGGAGAAACTGAACTAAGTCTCGTGAATTTATTGATATATATAACGCGTGCAGACCATGTATGCTTTTCAGAGACCACACCATCACTCCCGACTGACAAATCTTAACATAGCTTTCCTCGCCGTAGTGTCGAGGACTTCCGACGAGTTTCACTGATCAAGGCTTTACAGTTGTAAACAAGAGGAAACATTACCCGTGATGACCTTGCAAAGAAAGATAACCAGTAAGACACAATTTCCGGGAAGGTAGCCCCGTATTAAGTTACCGAGCCATCGCACTCATGATTTGACATGATGAGAAAAGCCAGCAAAAAGGGGAAAATGTGAAAAGCGAGCGCAATTTCCCCACATTATCTGCGCTGTGTGAACGCAAGGCTTCACTCGGTGCACGATGGTGGATCGATGGGAGCAGGTTCGTGGGACTTCTCTAACCTGTAACTATGCTTGGTTAGTTGATCAAACCTTAGTTAGCTTATTGGCATGGATCACTCGGAATGAACTATCCACCCGGTGGATTCAAGAATACGTATGTTCGCCACCAAAAGTCACGATCCAACGAACACCATACTGGCCGTGTTGCGGATCACCATGGGCTGCCATTACCAGACCACCACCACCTGACACTGTTTGTTTGTTTGTTTGTTTGTTTATTTTTTAACACATCACAACACGCATACAAGATGGCCAATTTTGCGATTGGCACAAAAGACCAAGCTGGTCCTAAATCTAGGTGCCTCTCGAAACAGCGTCTTTAACCTATAAAACGCTTGACCACCGACACGGTGCGATAATCGCTACCTGCCCCCCGCCAGCACGCCCCATCGCCACACAAAGCATGCACTCGTCTGAGTGGTACCCAACACTATGCCTGCACCCGGTAGCACCTGGTTAGTTCTGAATGTTAGTTTGTTGTGTTAAAGCGTTTTGTGTCGATAAGAAACGTCTGAAATGTTAATGCAATAAACGGCTCAAGGTTCTTTCTGATACCATATCCAAAAATAAGTGCTTGCGAGATCTCCTTTTCAGTTAAATTAGTAAACATATTTGTTGTGCTTCGGAGTTTAGTGAATAGAATATCTCTATGGAAAGCATAAAGAGGACAGTGAAATATGAATTATTGTTAAAATTTTATGCCTGTTGGAGCTAAGACTCTGTACGCTGCGGAGCCTCGTGGACTGCATTGCAAGACTACCACCGACTCTGTACCGCTGCGGGGCCTCGTGGACTGCCATTGCAAGACTACCACCCGACTCTGTACCGCTGCGGAGCCTCGCGGACTCCATGCAAGACTACCCCGACTCTGTACCGCTGCGGGCCTTGGACTGTTGCAAGACTACCACCCGACTCTGTACCGCTGCGGAGCCTCGCGGACTGCCATTGCCAGGCGGCCACCACCCGACTCTGTACCGCTGCGGAGCCTCGTGGACTGCCATTGCAAGACTACCACCCGACTCTGTACCGCTACGGACCTCGTGGACTGCCATTGCAAGCTACCCCCGACTTGTCGCCCTACTGCCAGGCGGCCACCACCCGACTCTGTACCGCTGCGGAGCCTCGTGGACTGCCATTGCCAGCCACCGCCGTTTACCGGCTATGCATATGTTGTTGTATCTAGCACTCGCTGCCGCACCGACACAGCGGCGGCGCCGACCCGACCACTTGGATCATCCCAGACGGGTCGGGCCGGCTGTCGACCGCTGACCACTGGGACGACCCAGTGGACCTGCCACCAGTGTGACCTCGTCTCGATGCTGGCCGGCACCGCCAGCGGTCGCCGGCGACTACCGACTCCCCTACTGCGTCTCGACGGGTAGCATTCCTGCATCGAGAGGCGCGTGGTCGGAATCCTCCACGGCCGGAACGTCTGGCAAAAAGTCCGCCGCCCCGGCCGACCGGAGAGCACGGCTCGAGGTCAAGGTCGGCCATTCGCCGCCACCACCTGGTCTGTTCACCGCCGCCCCGGCCGACCGGAGAGCACGGCTCGAGGTCAAGGTCGGCCATTCGCCGCCACCACCTGGTCTGTTCACCGCCGCCCCGGCCGACCGGAGAGCACGGCTCGAGGTCAAGGTCGGCCATTCGCCGCCACCACCTGGTCTGTTCACCGCCGCCCCGGCCGACCGGAGAGCACGGCTCGAGGTCAAGGTCGGCCATTCGCCGCCACCACCTGGTCTGTTCACCGCCGCCCCGGCCGACCGGAGAGCACGGCTCGAGGTCAGGGTCGGCCATTCGCCGCCGCCACCCGGTCTGTCCACTTCCGTCTGGGCTCCGCGTGTCGCATGAGACCGATGGTGTCATGACACCGTCACCAGGTGCCGGCGAGCGGAAGTGATGAGTGCCACAACCGGGGAGCGTCTTGTAGAGTCTGACATGCGGTGGTACCGGAACGAGGATCATGTTCTGGTGGTGCCGAGAACAGTAGTGCAGGGGCGGAATCATGGTGTTATGGAGCTGGGGGCAGTGGCACAGGAACAGGGGTCGTGCAGTCACGGCGCAGTGCCCTGGAACTGCAGTGACGAGTTGAGGACCGTTGCAGGCAGTGGTTAGCGTTGGAATGTGTGGGAAGCTCAGCTTTCATGTGCTCTAAAAAAATGGCAAACCATATTCCATTCCAGTTCTTCTGAGTGGAGTCAAAGCACAACACAAAAATATAAGCATAGCACTGACCAATCTGGTCTTGGTGTGAACCAAGACCAGGCACAAAGCATCCCATCAGTTTCTCCGAGCTGATTGCATTGTATTCTGGAAGGGTAATAACTGAGCCGTCAGGAATTCGGGACGGCACTGTCATCAATGGATCTGGGCTGAACATTAAAAGACCGTTTTTTATCTGGGCTGAACACACAAAGGCCACTTTTGAATTGGTCCTGGTCGATCAGTGCTAATGGACTCATAGATCGGATCATTGTCCAAACTTGGATGCTACTGATGCAAGCAGGATAACAAACAACAGTGTCGTTACAAAGAGTATTTATTCTCTTTGGCTTGCTGGAAGCATTTAGTATTGCCCAAGTCAGATACTTAATGGAGCGCGCGTCTCCTCAGCGGACGCTGCCTGCTGGAGCCACGTTGTCGGCGGGTGTACCGACAGCAGCCAAGTGGACCGACAGCACGTGAGGTGTGGTACCGCCGCGTCGCTACAGTGGTACCACCGCGCGAGGCGGCGGCTGTACCGACAGCACGTGAGGTGTGGTACCGCCGCGTCGTTACAGTGGTACCACCGCGCAGGCGGCGGCTGTACCGACAGCACGTGAGGTGTGGTACCGCCTGTCGCTACAGTGGTATCACCCCGGTGGCTGTACCGACGGCACGTGAGGTGTGGTACCGCCGCGTCGTTACAGTGGTACCACCGCGCGAGGCGGCGGCTGTACCGACGGCACGTGAGGTGTGGTACCGCCGCGTCGCTACAGTGGTACCACCGCGCGAGGCGGCGGCTGTACCGACGGCACGTGAGGTGTGGTACCGCCGCGTCGTTACAGTGGTACCACCGCTCAGGCGGTGTACCGAAGATGGGGATACGCTCGGCGGCGGCTGACACAGTGGGGTGGTACCGCGACACGTGAGACGCGCGGCCGCCGCCGGTCAGGCCGGTTGGACCGTCACGCCTGGCGCAGTTGGCTCACGCGCCGGCTGAACCGGCTGGTGCTGCCTTCCTGCTGGACGCGGCGTCGTTGAACTCTCCGGCCGCCGGCTGTGCGGCGGCCGGTTTTGACGGATCACAGTCGCTAAGCGCGGCTCTCCTGGCCACCGGTGCGCAGTTGCGTGAACACAGCGCGGCCGTCCCTGGCTCACAGCTACGTCCGATATGCCAGATAGAGGAATGGGCTAAAACCCGCCTGGATACGAAATCAGTATGCATAAAATTCAGTCCTTTTTTGCAATGAAGCGTGAGTAAATGGGGTTATATTACTTTCAATATTGCTGTATCAGTCACGGGATCGATATCGGAGGGAGGTAGCAATAACCAAGTCGTTTCTTGTCATGCACCGGCGCTATAAGTTAGTGTTGAAATTATCCCGGGTTGGAGATATGCTCGTAGGAACTTGGTAGGGTCTGGCAGATTTTGACCATACCGTCCCTTCCATCTCCATACCAATGCATAAGCTAAACAGTATTCGTTCTCCAGAGTTGACAGGCCAACTACAAAGCTGGTAGGACCACCACCCTGCCAACATGAGGGTCTCCTGCGCCCATGGCCCGGTAGTCAGCCCCGTCCTGTCCTTATGCCCATCTGCTGTACAATCCAGAAGCATGGCCTGGCCGCACAATTATCTCACGAGCCACGATTATCTCACGAGCCACAACCCGGTACAGCCGGTGGTGAGAGTCGGCTAGCTGGCTTCGCTCGGCTGTCGTCTGCATCGTGAGCATCGCTCGGTGATATGGCGGCACGGCTATATGGCGACACGATCATGCCTCGACCACTTCTTTCGTCGGCGTGCAGTGAAAGTAGCCGCTCGCGATCGGAGCCTAGTATGTCGCGACTGATGCGACTGACAGCTGCTGGCCGATCAACAACTGAGCCCAGACTGATGCGACTGACAGCTGCTGGCCGATCAACAACTGAGCCCAGACTGATGCGACTGACAGCTGCTGGCCGATCAACAACTGAGCCCAGACTGATGCGGCAGACAGCTGCTGGCCGATCAACAACTGAGCCCAGACTGATGCGACTGACAGCTGCTGGCCGATCAACAACTGAGCCCAGACTGATGCGACTGACAGCTGCTGGCCGATCAACAACTGAGCCCAGACTGATGCGACTGACAGCTGCTGGCCGATCAACAACTGAGCCCAGACTGATGCGGCAGACAGCTGCTGGCCGATCAACAACTGAGCCCAGACTGATGCGACTGACAGCTGCTGGCCGATCAACAACTGAGCCCAGACTGATGCGGCAGACAGCTGCTGGCCGATCAACAACTGAGCCCAGACTGATGCGACAGACAGATGCTGGCCGATCAACAACTCTGTCAGGACAGGCAAAGATCGTGCCCGAATAGGGCAAACGTTTTCCGCCTGGCTACTTGTTGATGCATTTGAGCCGTCGGTGTCGACGCAACTCGGCGTCACATCGGCCGTCGGTGTCACATCTGACCGTCCGTGACCCGTCTCACCGTCGGTGTCACGTCTCACCGTCGGTGTCACGTCTGACCGTCGGTGTCACGTCTGACCGTCTGTGTCACGTCTGACCGTCGGTGTCACGTCTCACCGTCGATGTCACGTCTCACCGTCGGTGTCACGTCTCACCGTTGGTGTCACGTCTCACCGTCGGTGTCACGTCTCACCGTTGGTGTCACGTCTCACCGTCGGTGTCACGTCTCACCGTCGGTGTCACGTCTGACCGTCGGTGTCACGTCTCACCGTCTGTGTCACGTCTGACCGTCGGTGTCACGTCTGACCGTCGGTGTCACATCTGACCGTCCGTGACCAGTTTCACCGTCGGTGTCACGTTTGACCGTCGGTGTCACGTCTGACCGTCTGTGTCACGTCTCACCGTCGGTGTCACGTCTGACCGTCGGTGTCACGTCTGACCGTCGGTGTCACGTCTGACCGTCGGTGTCACGTCTCACCGTCGGTGTCACGTCTGACCGTCGGTGTCACGTCTCACCGTCGGTGCCACGTCTCACCGTCGGTGTCACGTCTCACCGTCGGTGTCACGTCTGGCCGTCGGTGTCACGTCTCACCGTCGATGTCACGTCTCACCGTTGGTGTCACGTCTCACCGTCGGTGTCACGTCTCACCGTCGGTGTCACGTCTCACCGTTGGTGTCACGTCTCACCGTCGGTGTCACGTCTCACCGTCGGTGTCACGTCTCACCGTCGATGTCACGTCTCACCGTCGGTGCCACGTCTCACCGTCGGTGTCACGTCTCACCGTTGGTGTCACGTCTCACCGTCGGTGTCACGTCTCACCGTCGGTGTCACGTCTCACCGTCGGTGTCACGTCTCACCGTCGGTGTACGTCTCACCGTCGATGTACGTTCACCGTCGGTGTACGTCTCACCGTCGGTGTCACGTCTCACCGTCGGTGTCACGTCTCACCGTCGGTGTCACGTCTCACCGTCGGTGTCACGTCTCACCGTCGGTGTCACGTCTCACCGTCGGTGTCACGTCTCACCGTCGGTGTCACGTCTCACCGTCGGTGTCACGTCTCACCGTCGGTGTCACGTCTCACCGTCGGTGTCACGTCTCACCGTCGGTGTCACGTCTCACCGTCGGTGTCACGTCTCACCGTCGATGTCACGTCTGACCGTCGGTGTCACGTCTGACCGTCGGTGTCACGTCTGACCGTCGGTGTCACGTCTGACCGTCGGTGTCACGTCTGACCGTCGGTGTCACGTCTCACCGTCGGTGTCACGTCTCACCGTCGGTGTTGACGGGACTCGGCGTCGCATCTGATCGTCGGTGTGGACAGAGTTCGGTATCACGTCTGACAGTCAATGCTGATGAAGTGTAAGGTGAGCTGAAGTGATGAGGTTTAATAATGTGGGCTCATCATCATCGCCTTCGTGTTAACAAATAATTGTATCCATCGGGAAGAGGAGAGGGATACTGCTACTGGATATATTGCGTTCGCAAGGTAAATTTACAGACTCACATATTGCTTGCTAAATGAGAGGCATAGCAAGATTAGTCATGAAGATCAAATGGTACATATTCCGTGCAAATTGTCAGATAACAGACAAGTGGAGGCTATGTTGGGTGCGAGCCTCCGATATTGAGGTAGGTCAGTGGATGGCTACTAGCTTTGTCGCCATGTGTAGGATCATAACGTAAAAAGAAGGCCGAAGTAAAGGGAGTCACAAACGGCGTGTATATAGGGTATATTATACAGTTGCAACGAAGTTCAACGTTATGAAACGAATAATGCCATGATCCCTTCGGAGTTGCGACACCTCTGCGAGATCTTCGCTTTCGTCCTCTTTTCGTTGTTGGTTTTCTTCTTTAAGTTGGGATACTTTTTCTAACATCATTGGCTTCACATTCGACAATGTGTTCTTTCTATGTACACATTGACGTTTCTTTGTTCGCCTTCCCCGACATTTAATGCTTCAGGGGTGTAGAGACTTCCGAAGAAAAAGTGCGGGGTAGAGCAAGCCACTTAGCTTGATTCCTTCCATGCAACACCCATTGAGTTAAAAGTTAAGGTTCCACAAATGTGGGAACATGGCTTCTGTGCTACCCTCCCCTCCCCTCGTTCCTACGCTCATTGAATTTTTCAGTAAAGCGCTTGCTGTTGCGTTACCAATATTGGCACAGTCTACACATAGTTCCGTAGTTGTCCTGAATACTCATGCATAGTATTCAGTGCGAGGGTCTATGCATTGCGACTGATGCGCACCATCAGTTGCATCATCCACAGGGGGCAGTGACGCTGCTGACAGCTATGGCGTCTCGGCCGCTTGTTGCAGAGGTGGGTAGCCGGGCAGTATGTCTGACCTCTCGACTGTCCTGTTGCAGAGGTGGGGAGCCGGGCAGTATCTCTGACCCCTCGACTGCCCTGTTGCAGAGATGGAGAGCGAGTGTTTTCCGGCCATCTCGATGTCAACAGCCACGGGCGCTGCCGACGGGGACCAGCAGGTGACGCTGCTCCAGAGACGGCCGTCGCCAGTGAGGCGCACCTCGTCTCCGACTGCACCGAGCCCATCTCCGACGGTGCCGACACCGTCCGCCGCGAGGTCGACGGGAGTCGCGTCGGCGCCGACGGCCCCTCGTTGTCTGGTGCTGACCCAGTCGAGGGACGGTGTCCAACTGCTGAGGGCCATCGACGAGAACGGGCACATCGTCAAGGTAACCGTGCGTTGGCTGCTGCACTGTCAGCGGCACAGCCGCCGGCATCTGTCACCGGCCTATCTCATTCACCAAGACAAATTGCGCTTTTCATTGCAAATTTTCAGGCTTTCTTTTTAAATCTCAACCATGGCACTTTAACTCTCGTCCCTCTTACAAATTCTGAGTTCACCCAAGTCTAGCATTTAGTAGCTGTGCTAATCGAACTCATAGTATACTTTACGCCGAGCGCCTCGGTTCTCGATCTCCTACACCACACGTCGTGGCATTGTTAATGAGGTCATAACTGTACTAAGTACATTATCGACCATGCTATAAACATCCATCGACTTCCTGCAATTATCCGCCCACGATGGCCCTGGCGTACATCAAGGTACCCTTGATGTAGACTCTTTACACACACTATGCTACGGCGTTCCAGTGTCATCCACCTTACTCTAACCACCCCGTAAGCGTAATCGCAATTACCATCAAGTTTAATCGCAGTGTGTCCATGCATTTGCCTCTACACCAGGGGCGCAGTCAGGATTTTCTTAAGGGGGGCCTACCAAAAAATGTGATGAAGCAGACCGCATTCGGCCCACCAGGTTCTGCGTGGTGAAAATATCCAACTTTCTTGTTTGATCTAGTGTACTTTTGGTTGCTAAGGGGAGGGGGCCCCACTCCTGGCTGAGCCTTTGCTCTACACCAAGAAGGGAACGATTGCTGTAAGATCCGAAGCCCGGGCCGGCCGACACTGATAGGCTCTCCCAGCTACAGACCGCCGTATGTACTTCAAGTAGAGCAAGCGTATCTAATGCAAGCGCAGTCTTATACCAGAATTGGGGGCTCATTGCTGTGGGTTACATGTAGCCCTTGTCGCATGCGTACAACCTATTGAATAGCTAAGCAGCTGAACAGTACGCATCCGAAACATTCCCGAGAGGGGCTAATATACAGAGTATCAGGTTATTTTCGACAAAGTCAATGTTTGCAATAAAACGTAGACCTGAAAAAAAATATAGTAAGGCTGTAATTTAACCATTCAAGCAATGGAGAAGGCTGTCGTCAAAGCGATTTTGACATTTATTTGAGCAAGGCAATTCTTACCATCCTTCTCGCATGAAAAACACAAGAGGAAGTCTTTCGCGATTTAAAAATCAAACATTTGGGGAGGTGCCATAGGTCCTTGGTTAATTGCCCTCCCCTGAGTGCACCACTCGTGCTGAGCTACGACACACATGCTGCATAGACCGATGCTGTATAGTGAATCGGCCAGTGTGAAATATCAAGGAGCTGGTGAAGCCTACCGCAATTGATAACACCGCCCTGCTTTCCTAAGCGTATCGGATACCGGACTTAGTACTGGATGCTCACTGCGCCGAATCATGGCTTATCGAGAGCTCTTGGCGGCAGGCATGCACGCTCAAGACCGCACTACGTAGGGCAGGGGCGGATACAGAGGGTGGGATGGGAGACACAGGAGGCATGTACCCCCCCTCCGATCAGGTGGGGGTGGGGGTACACATTCCAGTGCACATTCCTCGCCCACGCTCAACGGATGTCTCAGCCAGAGGCGCCCCTCGGAGAGGAATAAGCGCCCCTTGGAAGGAAAAGTTGCCCACTTAAGAGGAAAAGGCGCCCTTTCAGTCTGCTCGAGTTCATCACCCCACACTCAACGGATATTCAGCCGAAGGCTCTCCACCGAAGAAGTTGTGCCCCTCCAGACAGGTGCCACACCCCCATAACAATTCCTGGATCCGCCTCCAAGTCCTATCATAAAATACCATTTGCACAGTACCATAACTACTAAATATACGCAAAGCCACTGTCGGCAATGGCTTAAGCGTGTTTGTTCAGGGTGACCTTCAGGTATTCCATGGCGGCCCTGGTTGTTGCTCTGGACCCGTTCGCACTCCCTCACTGACCATAGATGATCCCGTACTATCTACTTGCAACTACCGTGTTACCCAAATTTTCACTACTGTGCACCGCAGTTTCATCTGACTTCTATTTGATCACCATTGACGCGACCTGCTCGACCCGCCTCCCTGACTTGATTATCTGATGACCTGACCTGCTCTTCTCGTCAGGTGTTGGGCTGTTTGATCCTGCCTCCCTGACCTGATGACCTGTTGACCTGCTTCTCCCGTCAGGTGCTGGACTGTCTGATCCTGCCTCCCTGACCTGATGACCTGACCTGCTTCACTCACCAGGTGTCAGCCGGCCAGTCGGTTGTTCGACCCCAGACGATTGTTTTGACCGGCGGCCGGCCGTCACTGCCGGGTCACGCCGCCAACAGCACCGACCTAACCCGACTCAGCATCAAGGTGGAACCCAGCTCAGGTGAGCTCAGGTCGAACCGATCGGCCAGGCTGAGCTATAATGTCGGCTGCGACGAGGGCCGAAGCTATGGCGGTCAGTCTCAGCTTGCATCAGTCCAACTCTGCTGAGATCGGTACCGACCCAGCTCCACTCAGCCCGGCTCATTTTCACTCAGATCGACTCAGCTTAGGTCGGCATTGAAACAACTCAGCTAAAGTCGGCACTACCACGACCTGGCTTAGTTGATTCAGTTGCGATCACAGCTTTACTCTCCTTGAATGACAATTTGGTTCAAGCTAGCCCATCTGGGGCCTCAGCCTAACTCGCCTGGAGTCCCAGCCTGACTCGGTCTGAGTCGGCTGGAGTCTGCCTCGCATGCGCGACAAATCACACCAATCTGGGCCCGACAAGGCACGGCGCCGCCGTGGGAGCGCCAGCAGCGGCGGCCGATTTGGCGCCACCGCAGCGGTTCGTGACCGAAACCGAGCCTGGCGCCACAACATCACGACAGTGACGCCTCACCCCTGTGACCCGTTGTCCCTGGTGACCTGCGTCCTCCCTGTACCGGCCACCGGCACGTGCTCAACTACACGCCGCGATCTCGAGGCCGATATCTGTGTTGATATTGTGTCTATTCTTCGTGTTCGCTTACTCATGGTACACGATAGTGAATGTCATGTATTGGCATATATGTGGAAGACACCAGTGTTCAGCTAGGTTCCAAATAAGCGTACCAAACCTAGCTAATTAACGCGTAGTTTTGTGGCATCAGAACAATATTTAACTTCGGTGCTTGTTGCCCTAAATGTACGTCAAACGCACCATATGCGGAGGCCAAGTGCTCAATTGGTAAACAATATTGGTGCAAGTGAAGAGAACTTGGTAAATAATTCATTCAATAATTCATTCAATAATTCATACAAGGTACACATTTCAGGGACACAGGGGACTGACAGGCTATATGCCTACATTTGAAGTTCGGTGGTGGTCGAGTAGTCGATTATCATTAATTCCGTGACATTTCGGTCGCAATAACAAGGCCTACCAACCACGGCAGATAATTGCAGAATGAAAAATAATAATTTCTCCTACTAGTTATTTCCCCCACAGTGCTTTTATTCCATATATTAAGTAATTATGATACATTTCTGAACCTGGAGTCCGGGCCGATTTTACATCTTCAAACGGCAATCGATAGCGGCGTGAGGTGCGGTCTCAAACATTGAAATTGTGTTTTAAGTGAGTAAAATGTCACGAAAACGTAAAATAAAATAAAATAATTGAGTAAAATCAAGCGTCCCGATGCTGCCGAGCCGCGCCGGCGTGGTATGCACTGCGGAACATTTGGAAACATAGCCCAGTCATTAATAATAGAGATATTGCATATAAGTTGGAAGATACTCCTCATGGTCGTTTTTAGTACATCTTGTTGATTTTTGTTTCTCGACCTTGAATGTCATGGTTAAAAACAGAGTACTTTCTTAGTAATATTTTTCACTTTGACATGTCGATATTTCAACGTGAAATATTAAAGCATAACAAGGATATAGTGCGTTAATTAGCAACTAATGGTTTCTCGCGTACCGTTGGCAGACATCAAATATCTGCATTAGTTCTGTTTCGATGTCAATTTGTGTGCACTTTTTGTCAAACATCGGCAAATATGAGGTCACTCTGACGTCATCCAGCATGACCTATCATGACCTCAATTTTTTTGTCTGCAAATTTCATGGAGATACCTTGACCCGTTTTGAAGTTATCGTGGATATTCGACAGGGAAGGTGTGGTGGGGGATATTTGAACCCTCGTCGAATGTCTGATTAAGATGCCACACCTCTCCGACTACATGCATATTATGTCCGGTATTGTTCCAGCAATACGGAAGGCGCCTAGGTGCAGGCCCGAAAGCTTCACCGTGTCCGCACGCGTAACAATGACGTCATATGTGTTTTCGCCAGGGTTCTCGCTGCCGCCGACGCCGCCGTCGTCGTCTTCTGACTCGGAGGGCGGCGCTTCTCCCACCCACATGGGCTATGTGATCTCGCGGCATCTGGCCCAGAGGTCACCTAAGGTGTTGGTGACGGCGGGACGATCGTTCGGCAGGCGTCCCATCCGCTCACCGCTCATCTCGTCACAACTGGTCAGTGGTGCCACCTATAATGAGACGCCAGGGCGCATTAGTCGGTGCTGCCACCTCTAACGGAGGCCACCTAGCGTGGTACACCGGCACCTGCAGAGCTGGTGTATGTCGGTAAGCGGGGCATCCGGGTATTGCTGTTAGCAATAAGGCATGGCGTTAAGTGTTCAGAAAACTGGCACATGGCGTGGTTATCCTGCTTCCCGTCCCCTTGGGCCCGATGCCATGAGCTGTCGTGTCCTTCGGATGTCGAGCGTTCAGCTACTGATATTGAATCAGATCGTTCTCAGACTCTGTTTGCGATTCGAAAAATGTCACCATTGACCGCTCGTTTTCTTCCGTGTTCTGTTTGTACTGTTGCATCATAAGTGTCGTAGGCATAGCGAAGTGTTCACGGCAAATTCTTCATTGAACTAAAAAGGGAGAGGCTCGGCTGAAGGGATGCAGGCATAAACCTTAATGGCTTTAGCGAAGTGGCGTGTGAAGCCCATGTGCAAATAGATGGGTAAGAGCGTTAGACCAGATCTTGCCGTGCACGAGAAGCAAGGACGCATTCATACATTTGGTAAGGAATTGCCTGGATGAAAAGTGCAATTGTTGAGCACTTACCCATAATATACGGGCAATTTATATATAAAAACGGTCATTCCCTTTCATTTATACACCCCTGCGCGCGCCTTTTCCCGTCAGCAGAGTACCGTACCTTCCTTTGGATCTGGTTGGCATAGGGATAGGGCAATAAGGGCATCATTACCAAAATGTGTATTGTGTCTGGTTGCAAGGCTTATTCAGACTGAGTGAGTGAGTAAGCGAACGAACGAACGAACGAACGAACGCCGTCTTACAGACGGGACCAATTCAGCCTAGGTCTTGTTTGTTTCCATGGAAGGGTTTCAAACATTTAATTATCTCTTGATTCACCATACTGATCAGGCAAAGTTACACATCGAGGGAAAATTAGTTTGACAAAAAGAGATTCACAATGTTGTGAAATGATTGTTTGCTTAAGCAATGCTGGAATACACCGAAGCTTCCAGTTTCGGAGACATAAAACAAAATATTCAAAATATTGAGGTATAGGCTCTTTGAATAGAGACACTATAAAAATATACCTGATACTAATGTCTTATAGCCTTATACTAATATCTATGTCTATACCAATGCATTATGCTAATATGAATGCATTATGCATTATGAAAATACCTTATACTACTAAAGTCGAAAATGTCTCAGAAAATCCAATATACTTCGCAAAAACGGCTTTGTGAACTGTCATGAGCATCATGGGCTATCATGAGCATAGGCTTAATTTTCATAGTTGCATCAACTGAACATGTTTACTATAAACTATGTGCAAGAAAAACTAAAAGCACAAGGTGTCTGATTTTATCGGTTAGACCAAGCAGTGCATGCGGATATATATATATTTAGATGGATGGATGAATAGATATCAATCTATGTGCGAATTGGCAGTCTACTGCAAATTGCAAATTATATTAAACTAAGCTAAATTAAAAACAGTCAACGAGGAAAAATTAGTCTGGATGCATGATCGCTACAAGCAAGATAAGAACCCCGACACGATCCCACAAACTACGTGAACAGATACAGCTGATCTGCTAGAACACCTCCAGTTTTCCTCAAATGCATTTATCATGGCTTCTCAAGTTTTTTTTTAACTTGATTCCGCAAACCAAATCTGACTAATCCTGACACGATCCCTCAACCACGTGGGCACGTGCAATTCATGTGCTATGGTATCTCCGTTTTCCTCCAATAAAAAAAAATAAACTAGGCAAAATGAGTCCTGGACGGATGACCACTACAAATCATATGCGAACAATACCAGCCATTGGACTTCGACCGGTTTAAGAGAATCGGCCCCGCCCACCTAGTACCAAAGCTGGCAGAACAATCTCACCAACCCTCGGGCATGAAGCACGAACATCGGACAGGAAAAACTCGCGACGCTCACTCAGGATCATCTGCATCATGCCTTGGGTATTTTCCACCATGCCTTACATACCACATAATACAAAGGTATTTGCGGTAAATGATCAAGCATTGGTCGAAGCGCCATTAAACTCAAAAAGATATTTGCCACAGCAGGAAGTCAGGAGGGGCATATCGGGGCTGGACAGATTATCCGCGAGACACCGCACTGGCTCCGGGTCGGTCCCGCGAGACACCGCACTGGCTCCGGGTCGGTCCCGCGAGACACCGCACTGGCTCCGGGTCGGTCCCGCGAGACACCGCACTGGCCCCGAGTCGGTCTCGCGAGACACCGCACTGGCTCCGGATTGATCCCTCGGAGAGCTGGATGAGATGTAGGTATTTAACGGTAAAACAATTCGGTGACTGACGCAGCGAGATTGCTAGGAGACCGGCGAGGAAACGAATAAATCAACGAGCACACGAGGAGATCGATGAGAATATGTAAAGATTGACTGAAACATATGGCCAATGGGAGCACAGGGAAATCCATGAGGGCCAGAGGAAACCGACACGAAGATAAGGAGACTGACGGGAACATACGAAGACCGGCGAGAGCATGAAGAGAGCGACGAGGGCATAAGAAGATCAACGAGAGTATGAGGGGAGCGACGATGGCCTAGGGAGATCGACGCAGATGAGGATATTGACGAAATGTGCGAATGCGACACAAGCACAACTCGCACGCGACCGTACGGAACATTCTGATCCATATAGGTATATCTAACTCGTTTTTGAACGAATTTAGCGATTTAAAATTTATTACATATTCCAACGATCAATTATTCGCAGATTGAACTCCTGCTGCCTTAGCAGTGTTCTTGTCCTTTGTTTCTCGATTTTACGTGGATGATCCCCTTTACTAGCAAATATATTTGCATAGCGAATGGCAAGTTGTTTTTATTGTATCTTGTTTGTATGATCGACAGAGGGGGCTACAAGGTATACTCTGCCTTACCGAAGAAGAGAAGCGAACGCTGGTCACCGAGGGATACAGTGTGCCTACGCGACTACCGCTCTCCAAATCCGAGGAGAGGTCGCTACAAAAAATACGACGAAAAATTAAAAACAAGGTAATGCCCTGTATAATTGATTTAATATTTGGGCTTAAAGGCGCGCCGACTACACAGCCATTTGGTACCCATAAGGTCCTGTATAACCACGGTGCAAGTTACTGTACCGTGTTACGTCGGTGGTGTGCCTCGTATTATTTGTGCATACCGTTCTAGGGTGAAACATGCACTTGTGTTTCTTGACACGTGCTTATTACTGCACCTCCCAGGCACGTGTTCATTACTGCATCTCCCAGACACATGTTTATTACTGCACCTCGCAGAGATGTGTTCATTACTGCACCTCCCAGATACGAATTTATTATTGCGCCTCCCAGGCACGTGTTCATTACTGCATCTCCCAGACACGTGTTAATTACTGCACCTACCAGACGCGCATTTATTACTGCACCTCCCAGACACTTGTTTATTATTGCAGCTCCCAAACACGTGTTTATTACGGCATCACCAAGCCGCATTTTCATTACTGCATCTCCCAGGTACATGTTTATTACCGCACCTACCAGACATCCCCCATCCTGCATGCCCCAGCCATCCGCTCAGTTCTTCAATCGTCACATGACGCTGGTGTTCGACGGGTCGCAGATCTCGGCGCAGGAGAGCCGGCGCAAGAAGAAGGAGTACATGGACCAGCTGGAGCGGCGCGTGGACCGGGTGGTGGCCGAGAACGACGGCCACCAGACGCGACTGGCCGAGCTGCAGGCTGAACACCACCAGCTGGGCAGCCGCCACAGCCAGCTGCTCACGCGCAACGCCCTGCTGCTGAGCCAGCTGGCCCAGCTGCAGCTGATCGTCGGCAAGGCCGGTCTGGCTGAGGTGAGCTTGGCAGAGGTGAAGGCTCGGTCGAGGTGGGTCCGTGGTCACCGCCTGGTCGAGGTGGGTCCGTGGTCACCGCCTGGTCGAGGTGGGTCTGTGGTCACCGTCTGGTCGAGATGGGTCCGTGGTCACCGCCTGGTCGAGGTGGGTCCGTGGTCACCGCCTGGTCGAGGTGGGTCCGTGGTCACCGCCTGGTCGAGGTGGGTCCGTGGTCACCGCCTGGTCGAGGTGGGTCCGTGGTCACCGCCTGGTCGAGGTGGGTCCGTGGTCACCGCCTGGTCGAGGTGGGTCCGTGGTCACCGCCTGGTCGAGGTGGGTCCGTGGTCACCGCCTGGTCGAGGTGGGTCCGTGGTCACCGCCTGGTCGAGGTGGGTCCGTGGTCACCGCCTGGTCGAGGTGGGTCCGTGGTCACCGCCTGGTCGAGGTGGGTCCGTGGTCACCGCCTGGTCGAGGTGGGTCCGTGGTCACCGCCTGGTCGAGGTGGGTCCGTGGTCACCGCCTGGTCGAGGTGGGTCCGTGGTCACCGCCTGGTCGAGGTGGGTCCGTGGTCACCGCCTGGTCGAGGTGGGTCCGTGGTCACCGCCTGGTCGAGGTGGGTCCGTGGTCACCGCCTGGTCGAGGTGGGTCCGTGGTCACCGCCTGGTCGAGGTGGGTCCTTGGTCGAGGTGGGTCCGTGGTCACCGCCTGGTCGAGGTGGGTCCGTGGTCACCGCCTGGTCGAGGTGGGTCCGTGGTCACCGCCTGGTCGAGGTGGGTCCGTGGTCACCGCCTGGTCGAGGTGGGTCCGTGGTCACCGCCTGGTCGAGGTGGGTCCGTGGTCACCGCCTGGTAGGTGGGTCCGTGGTCACCGCCTGGTCGAGGTGGGTCCGTGGTCACCGCCTGGTCGAGGTGGGTCCGTGGTCACCGCCTGGTCGAGGTGGGTCCGTGGTCACCGTGGTCGAGGTGGGTCCGTGGTACCGCCTGGTCGAGGTGGGTCCGTGGTCACCGCCTGGTCGAGGTGGGTCCGTGGTCACCGCCTGGTCGAGGTGGGTCCGTGGTCCCTTGCTCGAGGTGGGTCCGTGGTCACCGCCTGGTCGAGGTGGGTCCGTGGTCACCGCCTGGTCGAGGTGGGTCCGTGGTCACCGCCTGGTCGAGGTGGGTCCGTGGTCACCGCTTGCTCGAGGTGGGTCCGTGGTCACCGCCTGGTCGAGGTGGGTCCGTGGTCACCGCCTGGTCGAGGTGGGTCTGTGGTCACCGCCTGGTCGAGGTGGGTCCGTGGTCACCGCCTGGTCGAGGTGGGTCCGTGGTCACCGCCTGGTCGAGGTGGGTCCGTGGTCACCGCCTGGTCGAGGTGGGTCCGTGGTCACCGCCTGGTCGAGGTGGGTCCGTGGTCACCGCCTGGTCGAGGTGGGTCCGTGGTCACCGCTTGCTCGAGGTTTGTCCGTTGGCAGCCGAGGCGTTGGGGCCCTGGCGATGCCTTGGGAAATGGACGGTGCTCTTAACCACCAGGTATTGCAGCTGGAACTGATCGGCTTCATAGTGCTTAACTGTTGGGACGGATTGGCTGAAGTCCTTCTGAAGTGTTGCATGGAACAAATCCAAGCCTAGGTTATGGAACTCGCTGACTGTAGACAAAATTTACCGGTAGATCTACTGGGGACGAGTGGTCTAGGGGTAAGATGCTCGTCTCACAATCGAAAGGTTGTGGGTTCGAGTCTCACCCGTCGCTACTCTTCGTCCGCGCCCAATCGGCGTGAGAGATTGGCGACGCTACATGACTCAACGGTCGACGTGTCGTAAAACCAATAA
This sequence comes from Ashinkailepas kermadecensis, assembly GCA_034440615.1. Classification (NCBI taxonomy): domain Eukaryota; kingdom Metazoa; phylum Arthropoda; class Thecostraca; family Neolepadidae; genus Ashinkailepas; species Ashinkailepas kermadecensis. Next base: position 72,223 of record JAOTOM010002131.1, read on the forward strand.
CCAACCGGTAGATTTACTTATGTTTGCGTAAATAGTTCAATAATGTAAATTGCGCAACAGCATCTACATATAAACCGCATATATATATATAATGAACACGAATGTTGTACATTTCGTTCCAGATTGAGCATAAACCGTATAAATGCTTCAATTTTTGGTTGGAGGACACGAATAAATTGTTGCATTAATCAGATCTGCATAGTTGAATTAACTAAGCATATTTTTTCCCTTTCCCAGATGTTAAAAGCCAATAGCACATAGTCGGTGGCGCCTCTACATGGAGTAGCTGGTGCTCATTCCCTGTCATCATGTAAGTGTGCCAGGAACTCGAACAACAGCCGGTGGTATGCACTCCTGCACTGTTCTTACTATGCATGTTATTGTGCGCTCGTTATGCAAACATTTCGTATTACTGAATGTGTCGAACAGAATACGGCTCATGTGTTTAATTATGCGATCACATCCGGATCATAGTGGCAGACCGGACTAGCAGGTGAGGGAAGACGTGAGGTTAGATAGGCCATGGGCCCCACTTCTAGCGACCTTGACCATTCGCTGTGCGATTGGGGATTTGTTGTGCCACACACCCCAGGTACGCGCCCTTTCAGGATGCCACTGAAGACGTGTTGAAGGCATTCTTTTTAATTTATGTCATATAGAAATACGCCTGTGACACCTTGCTTGACTGGCAACACTCTGCTGTTATCCTCTTTTCAGTTCCCACGCATTATTCTTAGGTCAAGCTGCGTGAAGAGAAGGGAGACAGAATGACAGACACTTTGATGGAAATACGTTTTACCTGACGTTAGGCATAATGCCCAGTTTAACACCCTCAATGGGCGTCTATCCACGGACTTGCGCACTTGTTCGGATTTATATTTGTCGGTTTTTTCCGTATATATATATACATAATTATATACATTATATGCAAACACGACCATCTCGTTACTCCTCTACAAAGGCGAATCCAGACATTTACATGAGGACGTCGGTAACTCAGCGGTTAAGCAGAGCGTCTGGCATGCCAGAGGTACGGTGTTCGATTCGCCTCGGTGCCCGCCCTTCCTTCCAGGGTGAGAGGCAGGCGACGTCACATGGCCTGAGTGCGTCGTCAAGTCACAAACACCACGAGGATTCTTATCAGGAGAGGCACGCATCTAGAAGGTGCCATGTTTCAGAAGGAGCGTCACTGATCCGAAAAATTCAAAGGGCTCCACTTGGACGTTTCCGGGGTGCGCCGACCTTCATGAAAAGAAGTGCCCTCCGCCGAAAAATTTGAGACTGAGGGAGTGGTGCTGTCCAGCTTTCCGACAGAGGTGTTGCCTTTCGGTCAGGGGTGCGGCATTCCGATTAGGTGACGGAGGGGCCCGTGCCTCCAGTATCATTCCCTGAATCTACCACTGCTCCTCCACCACTCATGTGTCACTCATGTCTTTCTTCCACGTAGGGCCATGTGTCACTTCTGACGAAGTGTGGAGCTGTCCCCATCTGACCTTCATGTGTGCCGTAACAGACGCCTGGCCGGAACAGCAGCGCAGTAGTGATCTACCCACTCACTCGACAGTGTATCACCAACGTGTTCACCCACCTGACTGAGCATCTGCCTTCAGACGGGCTGGCTGGCAGTCGGAGAGCTCGCATCTAGTCTTCCATCATCATCTGACCGGCCGGCCGCTACTGCGGCGCCACCTATTCTGCTCGCCGCCAAGACGGAGCGCCGTTTACCGGCGTGGCGGAGACAGCGGAGTAGGACGGGGCCAGCTGCCACAAAGCTGTGGTCGCGGGCCTCCCCGTCCAGACATTAACTCTCTTTCGGCAGTACATGGGGTTGGTGCACCCAGCTATGTCATGGGTCACATGCAGTGTTGTTGTTTGCCTTGGTCTGTTGTGTGCGGCCGCGGTCACGAGAGCGGGTGTGCAAGTGTGCCTTTTCTGTGCGTCGAGCCTGGGCGTTATTTATCAGCATGCATTGCGGGATTCCGGTGCCAAACTACTTTGAAACAGTGGATATATGTAGATAGATTACACGTGCAACTTAAGGTGATGCAACAATACGTGAAAAGTCCGGATGCCCCGAAACGATGACCATTGTTACTGTACATTCCAACCAACCATGGACCATGGGCGCATGCAAGTGGGTATGTGCCAGGCCATTTGGGATTTTGACGTGCCCGTACGTAGTGTATGCAGTGCGAGTTACAATCAATATCATGCACGGCATGCATGTGCATTGTTTGACGAATTTTACGGTGTAGCATACAACTGTTCTCTGGCAGTGAAGCGTTTCTTTGTAATATTATCTATAAAGTGGAAACTACCTCTTTTATGTGACTAGCACCTGCAGTTAAAAAACCATGACATAAAAACAGCGGCAGGAACGGTGGCCGGCAGAAGTCCTTGCATACGTGTCCTACTTCTGTGTGTACATGCTGGGAACTACAGCAGTATTTTGGGAAATTATTATTTAGGGGGAGAGGAGTTTGATTGCTTCCAGTCAGTTGTCTAAACAGAGGGAGTCAAGAAATTGCCCGTTACTAACTGTATAGTTGGTACTCGATTTTATTGCTGCTCATTCACTGTACATATTTTCAACAACGATTTGTGAAGACATCAGATAGTCCTTCGGTGGGATTTTATTCGCGTGGGAATAGATTTGCATGACACGGCATGTGCTACACGTTTGGTATAGGGTCAGGCGCACTTCACTCGCGGACTAAATCCGTTCCGTTCCTCCCCAGCGAGACTTCGGCTGTATGCATTAGAACTGAGCATGTCGCATAGTTTCCATGAGGCTGTTTGGGTTTCATTTGCCAGTGATATTGCGTAAGAATATTGCACATAACTGCCAGATAATGGGAAACAAAACCAGGTAGTGTTGACACCGGCTTATTCTTCGCTACAACGACCTTCTTGAAGGCCTCACATCCGGCGAATACATGTAGAACTTGAATTCCATATGTGCTTTTCATACCTCCACGTGGCTGAGCTACACAAGCGCGGAAGGGTGAAGCCAAGATGAAGCCCATAACTGGAATTATTTAAGAAGGCTCGTTTACAATATATACCATGGTCTCTGCAGACTCGTCATCAAAATAATTCCGCTGAAAATGATATTGGGCTTCAGAGTGCGTGAAGGTCCAATCGCCCATTATGCAAATCTAGCGGTGGGAAGGGAAGTGCACCAACAACTTCGCAAGAGTTTTGGATCAATATTTCAACGACAGAAGTTAGTTGGGTGATAATTTACGCTTTTAGATGCGTCGGCTACCGAGGCCATTCGGCATCCTAATCTTGCTATTCGTATTATTTACTCTACATTATTCAATGGTCAAATACTTTATGCATAGTGATAGCACATCGCAAGATACGCAATATTATACCACCGGTCCAGGTAAGAAGTGAGGGGAAATTACCGTCCTTTTATGACGACACTTGCATTCGAATTATTTAGTATGCACGAGTGCTTTACAGCTGCTTCACTCCAGAAAATAGGACAAGAATGCGAAAGGCATCATCCCACTTTATTCCGTCGTACAGCGGTGCTCTTTTTATATGGTTGCCTCATTCAGTTCGTATGCTCAGTGACTACTTGTTGCGTCGCAAATGTCCGTAACTATTTCGGGATTCAAAATATTCGTCACGAGATATTTGGCTGTTTTGCAACTGCAGTGTTCCTCTGAGACGGAGGTGTAAGAGTGCGCTGCTCAAAACCATCAAGTACATTAAAATGTATCACCTCATCCCTGAATATTACCATTCATTCCCTTTCCAACTTTTTTGTTTTCCTCGGCGAAACCAATAAATTCTAATCCCTAGCCAGGTGGACCATCACAAGACACGTTCCTTCACTCCAACGATACATCCGACCCTATAAGATATAACAGAAGATTGAAGCTCACCTCGTGACAGTAATAACCATGACACTAATGGGTGAACAACGCTAGGCCTTGGTGGAGAGTGTATTGCAAGAACTACAAAAATAAATACCCGGAAAGGAACAGAAGAGAGGGAAATTCTCACCTCAGATAGTTTGCTTGCATAAATGGTGAACTTCACAAATTGGTCGCCACATGTTAGCGACCAACCACCATCTTTCCACCTTCGAATTGTGTAGAACGTTCCCTGGGCACAAATTACGTCGAGCCATTCATTACATAGAAGCTACCATGTTATTCACCGAATCCTGCCTGGGACATTTTTTGGGGAAATTTTGCTGACATAATTTTGTTGACAAAATTGTGTTGAATTTTTCGGCTAGGATGAGAGTGGGTATGCTCTACGGTTGTGTCGATAGATACCCTCCAGTCTGGAGGGTCCAAGGTAGGCTGGGTCCGCTATTGGGGGGGAGTCATCGTTTGACGTGCCACTTGTGCTGGGCATAACGAAGCACTCGCTACAAGTAATATTAGTGGCAAATATATGAACCCACAGGACAGGAGTGGGCTTATTAAACATGCATGTGCCCATCTCGTATGTGGAATCCATCAGGCGTTGTAAGAGTGTCTAATAGAATATCCAATTATGACCAGCTGCTATTATAGGCTGGCTGCGTCCATGATTAATTGATCCATTCACTAAGAACATACACAATTATTCCAGCCAACACCAATGGCGTATGTAATGTCCCATGCGAGAGCACACATCAGCGGATCCTTAAGCAAGGTGGAGCTGCTGGCACATGGCATTTGGGCCTGCACGCAAATCCCGGTGCTGCTCGGACGGCATCGCCGAGTCGCGCACTCCCGACACAGAGCGCTACGCTTGTCCTGTCCGAGAGTGCTGCACACTACAGCGATCACGGCGAGACGCACTGCTCCCAGTCGGGCCAGTACCGCTCCTTCATGCGCTCGAAGTAGGCCACCAGGTTGGGAAACTGGCGCGCGATGGCGTGCACCTCGGGCGCGCAGCCGGTCAGCACCTGCGTCAGTTGGCCGAACACGGCCGCGTCGTACTCGGTCGCCTGCTCGCCGAGCAGGTACGGCCGCTCGCCGAGCAGGTCGGCCAGCATGGTCAGGTCGCGGCGGATGAACGTCTCGACGCCGTCGCGGCCGTAGTCGGCCCAGCCGACGCGGCGGAGCCTGGCGGCCGCCGCCAGCGCCACCAGCGGCCGCAGCAGGCGGAACTTGCGCCGGTAGCGCGGCGCCATGGCCGCCACCAGGTGGCACAGCCGGGCGACCACGAACCGGTGTGCCGCCACGGCCACGATCAGGTGCTCGTCGAGCGCCACCTGCACGGCGCGGCCGAGGGCGCGCTGCGCCGGCGTCGGCGCGCACAGACCGGCCAGCGCGTCGGGGAACACTTCCAACAGGTGCACCATTATCAGCTCCGAGTCGGTGACGTCACGACCGTTCAGCGTGATCCACGGGCACTTGCCCTTGGGGCCGAGCGGCGCGCTCGTGTCCACCACGTACCGCACGCCAGCCATGCGCAGCAGAGTCTCCAGCTTGAGCGCGAACGGCGACAGGTTGGGCGAAACGGCGGCGCGCGCGAACTGGTGCAGCACCACCACGTTGTGACCGGCGCCGTCCCAGCGCAGGCGGCGCTGTCGGCGCCGCTCGCGCTGCCGCAGCCGGTAGATGGCGTACGCGGCGGCCAGGCCGACCGCCAGGGGGCCCAGTCGGGCCAGTCGGCTGCAGCCGCCGCTGCCCCATAGCACCCGTCCCGGCCACTGCACACCCAGCATACCGGCCGGACGGAAGCCAGAGACGGCGAACACGGCACTGACCTCCGACTGGCTCACTGACCTCTGTCGTCTGACCTCAGTCCGCCACCGACTGAAGGCTGAAGGATGCACAGACCTGGCGTCGGGGAACAGAACCACGTCTTATAAGAACACGCTGCTGACTGGTTAGACTGTAGTCAGATGAAAGATCCTCACCAGCTTCCAATATGTATAGCACAAGATAACACGCGAGGGGTGTTTGACAGATGAAACGTGTTTCTGAGGATGATAGCTGATCTTGAACAGTTAGATAAAACGACACATTCACCTAAGCATTCACAAATTTAAATTACTCCCAAGGACGCAGCATTAGAATGAACAAGTCTTAACCATCTCACCCAAACCCCTCTCCCTCGATTAACACGCATTAAAAAAAAACGCTGACGTTGGAAAAGTGTTTTAAATTCTACTGGCAGATACACATTTCTTCGTAAGTCCATCTGCGGTTCTCCCTGGTGCGTAAAATTAGTAATTTTTGCAGCTAATCCATTATATTTCTACAGCTCCTATCTTATATCCCAATCCATCCATTTTCTACAGATAATCGGTCCTTTTACAATGACGTGTGCACTGGGAACACGCCCACTTACCATACACAAGTCACGCACTTCGGGACGCAGACACACAGACACAACTGGAAGAAAACAGGACAGTGGGAATAGATCCGGTGGTGTCGGCAGCGACCACACATGGCGACCTGGGCGTCAGCAGCGGCAGAGGCGACGTCAACGCTGGTGACACGGGGGAATCAAACTGACTGTCGGTACGGCACGGGATTGGGAATAGGAATGGCAATCGATACGGTGTGGGACAGGGAACAGGACTGGTGTGGTGTGGGACAGGGAGCAGAGCTAGTATGATGTGGAACAGCAAACGAGACTTATGCGGTGTGGAACAGGGAACAGGACTGGTGCGACGTGGGACAAGGAACAGGACTGTATGTGGATACGGCATGGGAAGGGTTGCAGGACTGACTGCATGTCGAGAATCGAACTTTTAAATTTGCCAAAATAATGTGGAAGGATAGGCACCATCTCCTTTGTCATTTTGTTCGTACGCCACTGTGTATGCACATTTCGAGTCAGATATTCAATTATACTTGCATCGTATTTTGACAATGAAAGAAGTGGCATACTTTGTTACCTACTATGCATGCAGTGAAGTATAACTCACTTCTATGTTGGATGTCTACAAAGTGCTGTTAAGCTTCACCGATAAAATGATGGTCATTTCCATTCACACCTTCGACCGCATAAAAATCTAAGTCTGTTTTTACGTCCTGACTCGATGACTTTTGGTTTGGGATGTATCAAGTGGATAAATTGGAAGCGGGGTCAAATGTGTCCCAAATGAGTGGCAAGGTAATATTTTTCTGAAGAGCGTTGCGAGTTTTAAGCCCGCCATACAAGAATAGACGGCTTTCTTCCATTTTATCCGATGGAAAGTAAAATCCAGCACGTATTTGTGTAGCTCAGGGAATACCTTCGTACCATCGTCCACTGAAATATTTTCAAACTGCACGTGAGTCTTATAAAAATGATTAACCTGGAGCCGTTTTCCAGTCCAACGCGCTTCACCTGTAGCAAACCCTTGGCCGCAGTTGTGGAGTTTTGGAAACGATCAGCTGGTGGAACAACTTCGCGCTGGCTACATCAGTATCTTTACACTGGCTACATCAATATCTTTACACTAGCTACGTCAGTATCTCTGCACTGGTTACATCAGCATCTCTGCACTGGCTACATCAGTATATCTGCATTGTCCACATCAGTATCTCTGGACTGGCTATATCAGCATATCTGATCTGTGTACGAGCAGTGGAACACCCAGGATCACTGACGGTGGCCTATACACGTCCATTGTCACAAAAAAAGCTTTTGCCGAGAAGGTTGAAGTACTCGACATTTTCAAGGATGCTTTCATTCCTCGTATTTTTGTTCCGAAACATAGTTTACTGTAATCGGAAGAACATATCGCAAACCCAAGCGACAACGGAGGAATACATTCCTATTGGCATCTGGCCTCTGGCTGAAAATTCTCTCGATGCACTAATGTGTAACGGAAATACATCGCTTCCTCAGTTGACTACTTGGTCGCCTGTGGACATCAACTATTTAGTGAATGCTGTTCATCTAGCCACATACGCCATTAGGAGAGACAGCAGCAGCAGCAGTTCACATCTCCGACATCACCTCGAGATCGATCAGCTGTATTTCGGTACGAGTCAGGACCAGAGGCAGCTCGTCGGCACAGACTGTTGGCTCTAAAGAAAACGGCGAGGGCCCATGCGAAGAAAACGGCGAGGGCCCATGCGGGCCTGGTGGATGGTGACAATCGTATTCAAAGGACAACTGAATCCATTGTACGCTCCCGGGCTCGTTACACCTGAAGACCGGTGGAAGGGCATCAAAGACCTTCCTTGTTTGTTATTTTAGCTTTAGAGCACTTGGAACCGTCTTGGATCATACGCGCTCATCCGAGACTTTCCAAAAACCTTCATGTGAGAAACACTATTCTATGAAATACTTCCACACAGCCGAAATCGCACTGCAGTCTTGCATTCACTGATCATAAAATGGCTATAACAGATTCCTCGCAACTATGCAAATGGCACGATCCGTATTCACAGATGAACTTCGACGCACACCCAGCGCACCATTCCGCTGCCACAGATCAAAACGACTCCCAGAACTCTAAGCTGATACGTAACCAAAGAACAACTTCGTGCTGGAAATTAGCAGACTTGTCATTACCTTGCCGAGGAGCATCTTTCCGTACAGCTCGGCCTATTTATGCCGATTCATCATTTCTTCAAGAACCTCTCGAACGGCCCCGCCTTCATGGCCGGCCGGCGTCGGCTGGGCCCCGACTGCGACCGCCCAGCCCGGCGCGCCATTTTCAACTCGAACTGGATGTCTGGCGGTAGCTGGCAAAACACGTCCGGATCCCACTGATCATCGGCGGAGGACAACAAGCCTGCCGCATCACGAGCGACCTCCTGCGGTGCGGTGGCGGCCGGCGGCACGAGACCGGCGCCGTCACGTGCCCGGCTCGTGTCTCCGTCACCTGTCGGAGCCGGTCCGGCGGCGGCGAGGTCGTCACGTGCCCGGCTCGTGCCTCCGTCACCTGTCGGAGCCGGTGTCGGAGCCGGTCCGGCGGCGGCGGGGTCGTCACGTGCCCGGCTCGTGTCTCCGTCACCTGTCGGAGCCGGTCCGGCGGCGGCGAGGTCGTCACGTGCCCGGCTCGTGTCTCCGTCACCTGTCGGAGCCGGTCCGGCGGCGGCGGGGTCGTCACGTGCCCGGCTCGTGTCTCCGTCACCTGTCGGAGCCGGTCCGGCGGCGGCGGGGTCGTCACGTGCCCGGCTCGTGTCTCCGTCACCTGTCGGAGCCGGTCCGGCGGCGGCGGGGTCGTCACGTGCCCGGCTCGTGCCTCCGTCACCTGTCGGAGCCGGTGTCGGAGCCGGTCCGGCGGCGGCGGGGTCGTCACGTGCCCGGCTCGTGTCTCCGTCACCTGTCGGAGCCGGTCCGGCGGCGGCGAGGTCGCGGCCCGCCGACTCACCACCGCTGCTCGGCCACACGGCTGGTGACTCAGCAGTATCACCGCCTATATCACAGCCATCACACGCCCGGGCTCGAGGGCGGAGGTCAGACGGACCACCCCGGCGGGCAGACTCGGTGGATTCTTCTGGACTGGAGCCGACGCACGTGCCCGCCCTGCCGCCGGACCTCGACGCCACTGACCTTGACACCACGGGTGAGCCAGGATCATCAAAGTCGTGCGGGTCATCTGGGTGGCTTCCGAGTTCATCGTGCGGCAGCTCCACCGTCCCCAGTTGTGGACTGTAGCGGGACAGAGAGGTGCAGGTGGATTGGGCGGCATCCACCGCCTCAGCGAGCCCGTCAGAGGTGAGGTTGTCTTCAGCGACTCCATCCTGATCGCTGTTAAGATTGAAACTGCTGTCGAGTGCATCTTTCGTGGTGCAGTTGGAGGCAGGGCTGGCGCCGAAATAGCTGACAATCGACTGTTGTTTGCGCTTTCTGCTGGGTCCCAACTGGTGCGCCATCAGTTCCGACTGGATGTCGGAAGGCAGGCCGGCCCACACCGTCTCGTCCACCCCGGCCGGCGCCGAACCGCCTGCTACACAATCGTGTGACTGCTTCCGCTTGCCGGGCGTTGGCGCAGCAGACTTCTGAACATACCTAGCGATGCCGGCGGTCTCCGCACCTTGCATCTGGTCAGGAAACCCCGTCACAGCCAGCCCGATCAGCGTCAGGTGGAACGGCTCCTTCAGCATCTTGCGCAGAAGCACCATCGCCTCGCCCACCACCCGGTTCGTCACGGCAACGTCGTCGTCGTGCGAGTCGCAGCGCGCGAACAGCGACGGCGTCACCTTAGTCTGGCGCGTCTCTCGGAAGCGGTAGTAGTTGTCCTTGTCGTAGCGTCGGACGGACAACTTCAGCACGGTGGGCACCCGGCCGTCCTCCCTCAGCAGCAGAAGCACGCGTCGCGTCAGCTCGCGCACTTTGAGTTCGCACTCGGCCACGTTGTCCACGCGCTTGAAGCCGTCTTCGACACCGATGCTGATCGCCGCCGACGACGTCTTCACCTCAGTCTCGTCGGCACCGAATGCCAGCGCGCGCACGGCGGCGGCGGCAGCGCCCAGGACCGGCTCCAGCCGCGACACGGGCGTGTCTCGCAGCTGCTGCACGGTCTCGACTCCCATGCTGGCCAGCAGGCCGGCCGAGCGCGAGCCGACTCCGGGCAGACGGCGCACCGGCCCGGCCGCCGCCAGCAGCGCGTCCACGCCGCCCGCCAGCACCGTCGTCTGCGCGTTCGGCTTGTGCGCCGCGCCCGCCAGCTTGGCCAGCAGCTTGTTGAAGCCGACGCCTGCGCAGCTGGTGATGCCCAGCTCATCGTGGAGCGTGCGCCGCGCCGCCGCCGCCACGTGGGACGCCGCGCTCAGCAGCTGCTGGCAGCCGCACGTGCAGCTGTCACCTCGGCCGGCGTACACGTGGCCGACCACGTCGGTGGGAGCCGCCTGCGCCTCAGCCGCCACCGCCTCGGTCACGTCCAGGAAGTTCTCGTCGAAGCCGAGCCGCTCGACACGTCGTGAGAAGCGCGCGAGCAGGCGGTGCACGCGCGCCGACATGCGCCGGTAGCGTGTCAGATCGGAGCCGTTGACCAGCACCAGCTGCGGGCAGACACGCAGTGCGTCCGACACCGAACAGCACTTCGTGACGCCGCGGGCGCGAGCCACGTAGTTGCACGTGACGACGATGTTCTTCTGCTGGACGCCGAGCGGCCTGTCGCGCAGCTCGGGCCGTTCCAGCATCTCGACCTGCGCGTAGAAGCAGTCCAGGTCCACGTGCACCACGCAGCGCCGGTGGGACGGCCGCGGCCGCGGCCGCGGCGAGTCGTCAGGCGGTGAGCGCCACCTCTGTTCCGACTCGACCGCCTCGTCGTCGGACGGTGCCTGTTCGTCGTGCGCTGCCTGTCCGACCAGCTCAGCCATGGATGGTCGACACCAGCTTAGGCTGCAAACGTCAGCAAAACGTCATACATGATCTACGGGACATCTCTGGAAATGCTGAACAGGAAGATGTCATTAAAAGCACGTAACCGATGGGGATGCATATACAACCGATGGGGATACGCAAACGATGGGAATGCATATAAAATGGTTGTTTGAGGTGCAAGAGTTATGACCGCGAAACACTAGTAGGAAACACGTAAATAGCCATCCCCGCATGGCGTCGGACGTACATGAGCCGATTTGCTTCTCAATTAGAAATAAATGGCTACCTAGCGGTGCCGTCGGAAGTCGATGAGTCGACTTGCTTTAGGAAAACATAAAAAAATAAAAAATAAAATTAGCATAACGTAAAACGACTACCCAGAAGAGCCATCGGACGTAGATGAGCCGATTTGCCTTACAACTCATAACGTAAACGGGTACCCAGAGGTACAGCGGACGTAGAAGAGCCAAATTGCAAAACACCGTTCTAACCAAACTGACAACCCTGCATGGCATGTTTAGACTGACCCGCTACTAACAACTAACACGCGGTGGCCGGCGTGATAGGCGGTGAGGACAATTACCTCCTTGTTCGCACGGTAAAGATCCCTCGGTGTTCTTCGATAAGAGTAGGCTAAAGCCGGCACCCTGGCAAAATAAACTTCTCGCCACTCCCAAAACACCCCCACCCCCACCCAAACTACAAATTATTTTGTGGAGGAGTAAAGTAAAACTAAAACCATTTAGACATCATGGAGATGCCCCAACCCAGACCCCGCCTTCAGCACCTAATACATCACACAAACTATAACGTAAAATTCCCTTAACGTACATGTCCACTTTCCCGCACCTTGATCGCAAACACTCGCTTTTATAGACAGACATGTAACGTACTCGCTTTAAAGGCGGCGCAAATGACCTTTATGGTCCGGCACGTGCAAAAATCACTCTCCCCTGCAAGAGTTAGTGTTACAGCTGCGATACCTGGAATATTATATTCGCTATCAATGTGGGTGCGGCATAAATGCCAATTTTAAACACGACCAGATGGATTAGAGCTTCTGCATGCACAATTGCCAAGTCGGGAGCTTACCCAGGGGTCAGGGAGAAACGCCGTTCATTTGCTCTGAGCAATTACACTCTCTTGTCATCTGGCACCTGCTTCGGCGCAGAGTTGTGTTGTACCTGTAGGCTGTGATCGAATTTCTGTATGTCACCTGCTATCGTTATCAGTACTTTTAGTTGATACCTAGTATTCGCATTACAATATTATTATTATCATGTATTATATTATAGAACATAATATAGCATGATCACGTAATATATAATGTGGTTAATATGCTTGCTATTATTATATTTATAATCGTTACTTATACTACTTTTCCTACCGAAGTGGATTGATCGCACCGAAATTTGCACAGACATGCTAAGAGCCTTAGAGTAACCTGTAAGCAAATCTTACACTGAAGCAAAACTTTGGGGATGAAGTTCATTGGTAGATAAGTCGTGAAACGCGCCAGGTGGGACTCAAATGAATCTGTCAGCTGCGAGACGAGGATCCTGCCCCTGGACTACCCCCCCCACCCCCACGTAGTATAAGGGAAAATTTGTTGTAAAATATTGCATACTGTTAGTGTGCGTTCTTGTGGTATTTGCTCCCCATAGTTTAAATGCCCGGGCATATTATGCCTTCATGTAAACCTGGAGATGGTAAATTCGATATCGAGTAATCCGAGGCACTACCAGCTTACAGGAAACCTCAAATATTTGATAGGTTGTATTGCGTGATGCACCAGCCGACTACATTCGATACTGCACAATACTCAGAAGACGGCGCAGTGAGCGAATCACATGGCGACATGTCACATCTGACGATGCTTGAAGTTAAACGCAAGCCAATTAACGTCATGCATTGTGAATGAGATGGCAAATGGAAATGAGTGATTTCCGTGCACCGTTGGACATTAGCCCACACAGTGGCTGTGGTATCGGCTGCAGCCTGTCTCTGGGGCACTGACTCAACTGTGGCATAAGCATCACCTGGGCGGGAAGTCACTCCGCGCCACTCCTAGCCGCCGCTCTTCGACAGCTGCCACCGACGAAACGGAAAACAGAGCGCAGCTCGAGTTTCTCCCCGAGTCCCGAGTGGCATCACATGTCTGCAGTCACAGCCGCCGCCGATGCTCGGTTACTCACGGTGTCATCCCGTTCGCCACTGACTGCGTCGACGGCTACACCTCCCCGGTCCGGTCTCCGCTCATTTGTCCGTCGTTCACGTCCCTGCAGACCTCTCCGCCGTCTCGTCCCTGCCGACCTCCCCACTACTGTCCGTGCCGTCCGAGCCGAAGTACCTCTGCCTGAAGTGGGCCATGCTTTCGGGCACGACTCCGGCGCGCCGCTCGTGTTCGGCCGGTTCGCGCCACTTATGCATGGTGAGCAGGCGGCGGCTGGAGTGGCGCGTCAGCCGCTGCTCACTGTTGGCCACCATGCGCAGGCACGGGTGCGTCGGCAGTCTGTCGGCAGAGTAGTCGGCCACGAACACAGGCACCCAGAACACGAGCCGGCCGCCGACCGCCAGCCGCTCGGCGGCCACACACAGCAGGTCACGCAGCAGCTCGCCCGGCGCGTACTCGGTCTTGGCCGGGTAGTGGTCGGCCAGCAGGTGGTTGGGGATGGGCGCGGCACGCGCCGAGCCAACGCGGGCCGTCGCCTCGCGGATGCCGTACGGCGGGTCGGTGACGATGGCGTCCACAGTGACGCCGCGCCGCCAGAGCGCCGGCAGCGCCGCGTCCGCCACCAGCACGTCCAACAGCCGCGAGCGCAGCCCGTACTGCGCCAGGTTGGCCGCAATGCTCTCCTGGCGGTCGCGCCGCCGGCCGCGCTCCTGCACGCGCGTGGGCCGCGTGCGCGCGTGCACGGTGAGGTAGTCGATGTCCGTGCCGAGCACGTGACCGCCAAAGTGGGCGGCTGCCACCAGCAGGGAGCCGGTGCCGACGAACGGGTCCAGCACGACGTCGCCCGGCAGCACGCGCGCCATGTTGGCCATCACCAGCGCCAGCTCCGGGTCCATCGACGTGTTGCCAATGTAGGCGCGCTTCTTGAGCGAGTGTCTCGTGATGGCGGCGCGCCCGCCGTCGCACAGCCAGCGACCGAAGTACACCCGCAGTGGCTGCGGCGGCGCCCGGTTCGGGTCGGCGCCGTAGTCCTCGACGAGGTCGAGACGCACGTCAGGCGCACTCAGCCGCACGGGACCTTCCACCGGCAGGTAGGCGAACGACTCGAGCCGCGCGATCTTGGCCGCGTGCGGCAGCGTCCGATTGAACGCCTCCACGTGGATCTTGAACGACTTGTCGGCCGTGAAGTGCGGCAGCATCGTGTGCGGCTGCTCGCGCAGTCGCCGCTGCAGGGCCGCGTGCAACTCCCGCTGGCTGTCGGCGCACGCCCACAGCTCCAGGCAGCTCTTGACGCCGACCGTGCGATGCGCAACAGAGAGTGCGTCCGCCTCGCTGGCGAACTCCACCTGCAGGAAGGGCTGCGGTTCGGCCGGCTCGGTCCAGTGCGCCTGCACGTCCAACAGCGACACCACCGCGCGCAGCTCGGCCACGCGGAACTCGAGCAGCTCGTTGGAGAAGCAGAGCAGGTAGGTGCGTCGGTCGCACATGGCTCGACGGTGACGCGTCCGCCGAGGTGCGTCACCTGCCAGCTGAAGTCTGGCGCCGCACCCTGTCGGAGTGGCAGACCAGGGCTCAAGTCACGCCCATGCGCCAGCTGGTGGCGCCGAGAGTTGGAATTTGTTTTCCCACAAAGAAAGCTGTGCAAGCCCTCAGCCTTCACCAGGCGTGGGACGGTTGGAGTCAATAGCCTTCCGTCGTGCTTCCGTTGGGTCCAATCTTCTCCGTGCAACGGCCTTTTCCTGTTGTTGCGGAGCTTGTCAATGTTCAGAACGACTTGACTGACAAATTAATGATTAGTTAGTTAGTTAGATTTTACGGCGCCTCGATTGCTATGATCATGGAAAATTGAGAATGCTAGCTTAACAAACAATCCTGAAAAAGGTTCAGGGGGAGGTCTAATCTGACCACTTTGATGTCACAAATAACACAATTACTATCGAAGTATTGCATAAATGGCGCCAACAATAGCTTGGCAGATAGAGCACCCTGTCCGTACATGCCCTGCATAGCTATACTACATCGCAGCACAGCTGTTTGGAGGTCAGACATACTCGGACTACCCGTCACTATTCTCTCATTTCCCCACTCGAAGGTATTGTTTGATAATGAAATGGTGCAAACGCAATTTCCTTTAAAAAAAAACGCAAAAACCCGTGGATTATTAAGCCCGGGTTTGCATGACAAGTAACATAGTTACGGAAAAGGATGTGTCTATGTCTCAAGTTTCTTGTTCTATTTGTTTTGTTCCACTTCATATTCTTAATCTCATTATTTTTTTGTTAAAGCAAAATTTGCCACACCAAAGACCGAAGGTACATAAATGGGCTTCCCATGTGGAAAACAAAACTAACATACAATTATTACCTCCCGAGCATAACGGGCCCAAAACTATCCTCTCCACATCCAGGATTCTGATGCATACAACCACCCTAGCCCTGAGTGTGCCAAATGGGATGTTGCTGTCTTCTTGCACACCAGCTGCACGCACACAGCAGGGCTGCTTCACAGGTCCAGTACCGACTCCTTGTGTGGACATCAGCAAGTCAGGCGCTCTAAGTTGTCTTGCTTTCTGCACACTCTACATGGAGGGGCTATGGGTGGACTGGGGGTCAGAGGCTAGGTGAAGCTGCCAGAGTGGCGCGAGACAACGGTGAGTGGTCGGACTTGAGTTGGTAGTCCGTCCCACCCACTGACCTAGCCGCCACGCCCACATGCTCCCGGGTATGGAGATGGCGTGTCTTCAACTTTGCCACACCTTGGGTTGCTTGGCAGATCATCGTTTTGGTGTTCCCGTAGGCATTTTGCGCCACCCCTTTTCGCAGGTGGCGAGATATGACGGGCGAAGCGGGGGCAGTGATAAATTATTCGTGGAATAGGGTGGAATATACCACTTTCTGAACACTCAATCGACATCCTTCTCCAAGAAGTATCGACATCTTGCTTCTTGATGCGTGCTTATGAAGTCTTAGTGTCTCCTTTTTAACAGTATCCCGTTCATAAGCGTCATGCTCATGTACTCGATAAGGGATGGTGATACACGAACATTTCGCAAGGCAATTTCATGTAAATGGATTACCTATGATGTAATATCATGGATCATGTACGCCTGGATTGGAAACCAGCAGCTCTGCGTATCAGTCCACCTAGCGGAGGGTAAGTAAAACACGGAAACGCGGCCGGTTTTTGGTCGTGCGCCCATGGGAGTTCAAGGTACGCATTTCGTATTGGCATTTTTTCCAATTCATTCAGGCATCCCTGGAGGATTGCATCAGGCTTTCATGATACATAATTAATCAAGGAACCTTACCGTTCTTTCCTTATTGATTTATTACGCTCCGTTAAGAAGTTGTCGTGGTGCGAAGAGAAGACATCTGTGAGAGGGAGCCCACCTCGCCCCAATGGTCGGCCCAACGATGTCGATATCTTGATGATCTTTATCTTGAATCTTTATCTCTTATCAAAACCAAATGGTGGCCTTCTGGGAGATCGGAGTGTACCCCGTCCAAATGGTATGGACCAAGAGCTGCCCCTCTGGAGAAATGACGCCTCCTTGGCAAAATCATAAGTCTGTCAGTGGTATGGTGTTGGGGGAGGCGGCTTGTACCCTCCATAGAACTTCCGACCAATCCTCTTTGTGGGTTGGTGGGTACGCCGAAGTCTGTACTCTCCCATTCAGTTGTGTAAACCACTCCACCGGAAAATATCAGCCACATATTACGAGATCAAGGAGGGTGGGGGCGAAATCAGAGTCGCCTATTCTTATCTTTGAGGGTGAAACTGCCCCCTCAATGCTTGCTTCCCCCACCCACAATAATTTCAACTTCTAACATGGAAGCCCATGGAATGTGACTTCCCCCCCACCCCCCTATTCATTTTGGTCTGCCTATTGCCTTCATGTACTTTGCCCCCTCCGATCATTTTAGGAAATCAACATCGGTGGGCCGGCCCTTTCGGCGAAATGGGCTCCCTCTCACAGATGCCTTCACTTCGCATCACAACTTCGGAACGGAGCGTAATAAAGCAATAAGGAAAGAACGGTAAGGTTCCTTGATCTATTCTGCATTATGAAAGGCAGATGCAATCCTCCTGGGGTGGCTGAATCAATTGGAGAAAAAAAATGCCACTACGAAATGCGTACCCCGAACTCCCATTGGCGCACGGCCTAAAACTGGCCGCGTTTCCGTGTTTTTACTTACCCTCCGCTAGGTGGCAGGTTGGTGCCGCTGATACGCGCAGATCAAAGGCGCCGACGTGGAGTTTCCAATCCAGGCATACATCATCCATGGTAATATGGCATACAATACCAGCTTATAGCATAGGCATTTTTTCTCGCTATCCCGAATATTTCCTAAATTTTTCTTTAGCTCTTCCTAAATTATGAAACCCAAAGCAAAATATATGATACAAAGGATAGTCATAAGTACATCATTGGCTTAAATTTGACCTGAATGGCATCAAAAGCAATTTAAATGACACCTATTCCATGACAAATTTCAACATCCTACTGTGCTTGTTTCGACATTTCAGACCTAACGAAAAACTATTATTTTAACACTGAGCAGGGGTCACCTACATCACGGTCCGACCGGCATACCGCACGACCATGATCAATATAGACTATGTGAACAAGAAACCATTTTTTTAAAGTTAACAGAGAAAGAGACAGGGGAATCTGTAACAGTAGTTGCAGGAAACGTGAGATCAGAGCATTCAACAGGGTGTTGCAAGCCACCAAGTGTTCAGCTCTCTGGCTACTACATTCTCCCTTGGTGGCTAGCTTGGTGCACTTCTCTGTTGACATTGACAGCAGTCCTCATCCTGTCAGTGTCAACAGGGGAGGGGGTCTCCTGAAGGAAAACTGGTATGGCATTCCCATTGGGTAGGGAGGTGGCAGCTTGCTTGTCTCCTGAACAGTCACAAATACTCAGCTATAGATCTTGTATTTATGCTTTCCAAATTTCACAGACATCCAGAACACCACCAGCTGATCCCTGTGGCCTGCCCCAATCTAGTTGCATATCTGACCATCTTTGTCCTTGTCTAAATGCATGCTTTTTTACACTTCCCCATTCCTTGTTCTACCTTGAGTGGAGGGATCTTGTGGTCACTAATATTTGACCGACTGAAGTGGCATGCACAAACGATGGAATCTGTTCCACTCAGTCTTGGAAGCTTGCTTTCCAAACTACCTGCCTGGACATCATAAATGTGTCATAGTGACACAAAATGTCCATCCATATTCTCAAGAAGTGTGGAAATTGACAAGTGCAAAGTTAGTAGCACAGACATGATGAAAATAGGGCCACCTGAGTTTACACAATGTTCACTTAAAACATCCCATATGGAGCAACAAAAATGACAAGTGCACATATTCAGCTGTGACCTGGTGATGTACACATGCAAGACAACTCTTCAACAAGTGATTGTATTCACTCTTGAACGGCTTTTCCTGCGATAGGCCAGAGTTTCGACAGTCACCAAATGACTCAACAACAAGAATCTGGCCACCACATGCCATACCTATTTCCAGGCATGCTATGTGCACAGCCCCAGGGAATGTCAGACAGGAGCTAATAAACAGGCATTGTGGCCTGCCTCACCTGCCACAAGCACCATGTGATGTCAGAGGCCAGTTCAGAGAGCACCTCTCGAGGACAGGGAGTGTCCTAAG
>JAOTOM010002132.1:0-91324 GCA_034440615.1 Ashinkailepas kermadecensis
CCCCGACAACTAACAAAAAATATTCGGTGCGCAAAAAAGCAACAAAACCCTAAAACGAGCAGGGGTTTCGAAAATGCGTTGGACCTCTAACAAAAATGAATTGGAGCCTTAAGACACATCCGTAGACGAAGAAATACGAAACGGTTCAAAGAAGTACACTCAGGCAGGGCTTCGGTTCGGTAGCCAACCTGGAAGCATGTTTAATCAAAGATATGAGGTGCATCAAAGCTCAGCGGGTATCCGCATTTCTTCACCATAAAATATGGTAAGAAGGGAACTAATGATCGCATTTAATTTATCTAATTTTTGCAGCGAACGCCCATACGAAGCATTTTATCACGTCAGATATGGCGCAAGTCTATCATGTGGCAGCAATTAACAAAGCGTAGGAGGCCCAGCAGAATCCGTAGCATCGCACGAAGTGTGGCGAATGCGCCGAATGCGCAAGATGGGTGTGCACGTGCACTAACGTTGGCGTCGTGGCGACCGGGCACTATGAACTGGAATGTCTGAAATTGGAAAAATTTTGCATTTTAAAGTGATTTGTGCAAGTGTAATTTCAGCAGTGCGAGGTGACTTGTCAAGGAATGCCAAAAGAATACATTTGAACAGGTTGTGGGAGCTAGGGTTGAAATCCGACGAATCAGAAACGATAGTGGTAGATTAGGCCCCTCCACAGGATAATTCAGTTGATCACTAATTATTTTATTTAAAAAGTTCCCCTTTGACAAAATAGTGGTCGAAATCGGAGGACTATATTCAATAGTTGGACCCCCTCCAAATACGTTTGCCCCGTCCCCTTCACGCAAATATTGGTGCGTCACTGGTCTCCCAATAATTTTCAGAACTTACGCCCATGGAGCAAAACCAACAATGCGGGGGTAAATTCCCCCTCACAGGCATACAAAACAACACCGATGCCCCATATTAAATGGGAGGAATGATGTTTTAAAATGTATTTTCTTCCTTCAAAGTTGTCTTCTGTGATTACAGCCTGCATGATTAGAGCTTCCCAGCTACAGTACCTTTTCAACGACATAATTTACAAAACGGTACAGCACAGCGATAACCATGGGCGTGACGGCATGGAATTCGAAGGTTTTGCATTATTTATGCATTGTCATTGTTACATTGTTGCATTGCCATTGATGCATGGTTGTTCAATGCTTGTTCTTGCCGTGAATTTATTCGCGGAGTATTTATTAGTTTAGCCTCTGTGCCAAGTGCCTTGCAGCCAGCACCAAATGTTATGAAAAAAAAAATCCCTCAGATGACGATCAGAAAACCAATTCAATCCACTTCTCGTTGTCACCTTCGTGAAATTGTTGTCCTGGGACTGAGAAATGATCGTTTACGTTTGTTTATGAGATCAAGCTGGTGGGAATGACTAACAGTAGTGATGAACCTAGCTATATTCAGTTAAACTTGGTGAACAAAGAAGTGGGTTGATCAATGGGAGATATCTTTAAGATATGCTCAGCACGAGCCCCACCAGCTCGCTACAATCTAGAGGCCAGCGGGAAGATTATTCTCGTCGATAAAGCATAAAGATATTGGTTTGTTTTGGCACTGACGTATTTATCTACATTTGCTTATTTATACCCTGGTATGGCTCGGTTCTCAGCGAAAAAAAAAGATTCTTGCTATTGCGCTTTGCGTAAATTATATACCATGCCAAAAACAAACAAGACATCAATATGAAATCATGTTCCCATTCGGGAACCATACTAAGAGCCTAAAAAAGCAAGAGGAGGCCCTAACACAGTGGAGGCCCCTTTTCGGGGAGCAGGAGGCCCCCTATCAACATTGCCCCCCTGGAAGAATTTCGTGGCGACGCCACTGGTTGTGTCAGTCCATTGTTGATTCCAAAAATGTCGAATGTTTTGTCGTATTGTTGATTTGATGGCGTCAAAATGTGGTGGGATTTCTGTGATGTGTGGTAATTGTAATGAATGTTTGGCGAAATGATCTGCTTTCTCGTTTCCTGGGATGCCACAGTGGCTGGGCACCCACAGGAAACGGACCTTCATGCCCATCAGATGAAGTGTTTCAAGTGTGTTATAAATGGAAATATGGCAATGGTGCGAACAAGAAAGTGAAGGAGATTGAAGAACAGATTTTGAATCGGAACAAATGACGACATGGCGCATGGGGTGACAAATCGAACGGTTGCGGACATAGCGAAGGGCAGTGAGAATGGCGTGTAATTCGGCGATGAAAACGGAGGTCCTATTTGGCAAGCGATGTTCTTGTGTGTATGTACCGGAAACAATGGCATTTCCTGTGCAATTTGCGTCTTTGGATCCGTCGGTGAAAACAAAAGGAACATGATGATAGCGAGAACGAAACTGGTGTAATTTTTGTTTGGCGTATTCTGGACAAAGCTGTGATTTTGGAGTGGTGGTGAGATAGACAATATGTCTCAGCCATCTGCCACGGTGGTGTAGTTGGTGAAGAGAGCTGTAATATGTGGAATGTTGTATTGGAGCTGTGTAGAAAATGTTTTAATGCGTGAAGCTATGGTAAGCCCGGTTCGCTTTTCGGCGGGACCTAAATATTCGTGGTGTAGATTTGGGAGAATTTGTAAAGATGCGTGTGTGGGGTGGTGTACTCTAAATTTATTTTTTGCGGCGTATCGGAGTGTTTGTTCAATTCTTCGGAGACCTAATGGTGGAATTCCTGATTCGATTTGTAGAGAAGTAATGCGAGACGTGGTCATTGCACAGAGTGCTATGCGAATGAATTTATTTTGTAAGGTGTCCAAAAACTTCAAAGCGGTGGTACTGCCACTTGCGTAAACTATGGAGCCATATTCTATGATTGGAAGAACCAAGGATTTGTATAATTGTAATAGCGTGTGACGATCGGATCCGAATGATGAAGACGTAATACAGCGAAATAAGTTGAGTCTGTGGAAACATTTGGCCTGGATGTGTTTGACGTGCTGGTGCATGGAAAGCTTGCGATCGAAAATAACACCAAGAAATTTGAACGAACGTACAAAATGTATGTCAGTGTTTCCGAGGTGAAGTGGTGTATCTGGATTTGGGCACGGAATTGATATGCTGAATATCATTGTGGCAGAATTTGGAGCTGCAAATGTGAAACCGTATTTGATGGACCATTGGTGTATCCGGTCAAGTGCGTTTTGTAATCTAATTAAACAATGATCATAATTTTTGCCGGAACACCAAATCGCACTATCGTCCGCAAACAGCGAGTAAGATAGATTGGCAGGCATGTTATCGAAAATGTCATTAATGATGATGTTGAATGATACTGGTGAAATACAACTCCCCTGTGGTAATCCAGTTGGCCTGAGCGCGGCGCCGCGAGCAGACGCGTCTCGGTCGCTCGTCCAGCCTTTCCCTCGCCCTCTTTGTTGCCTTTGTATATAGGGTGTGTGAAATCAGAGAGAGTGAGTGAGAAGTGAAGCAGGAAAAGTGTAGTGTACCAGAAAAAAGAAGAAGTGAGATATCGGCGAAGTGGCTGAACTACTTAGTGAAAACTCTTCTGGTTATTCCTGACGAAAATTGTGCAGTGAACGGACAGTGATTGCACAGCGATTGTATTTTCTTAACTGAGCGAGTGGAGAAGTGACAGCGCATTTGTCTATATTGACTTTCCTTGCTTAAATCATCAACTTCTGCCCGTGGGAAGTCTTCTTTCCGACACTGCAGCGGAGAAGGCTGACGGACTGACGCCTTGGTGCCGCTCGGAATTCCTGTGCCTCCAGCAATAGTATTCTTCATCGTCTATCTACAGCTCTACCAGTTCACGGACATCTCTACCATCATGCACACCGACATCATCAGGCTGCTGCTATCCATCGCCCCCGTTCAAATCTTAACCGCCTTCACGTCCCCCGGTCACCCGGGCTCGCCACGGGCACGCAGCCGTCCCGTCCGTGACGTCATCACCGCCGCCGCGGCCGCCGCCTCCGGCAGTCACCAGCTGGCCCACCCCTTGGCCAACCGGACGGAGGGGTGCGTCACCGTTAACGAAACGCCCAAGACAACACGCCGGGGCAGGCGCGGCGCCAGGGGCGGCAGAAGGCGCGGATCGCGGGGCGGAACAAGCCATGTGACCGCTCAACAGCACAAAGGACAGCTCCACCTGGGACTCATCAATGCACAATCTATCAAACCTAAGCTACTCGAACTACACAACGACCTTCACACTTACTCTCTAGACCTAGCTGTGGTGACTGAGACCTGGCTGCGCCCAAGCACCCCCACGCGTCTCATTAACTTCCCCGGTTACCAAGTGAAACGCGCGGACCGGCCCGACTCTAGTGGTTACGGTGGGGTGGCGATTCTAGCCAAGTCAGCTCTAACTATTACCGTGTTGAAAATTTCTACGCCTCCGAACTCTAGCTCCAAACTAGAATCACTCTGGGCCAAAGTGAAAGTGAAGAGCGGAAAGTATTTCATTCTAGCAGCAATCTATCGGCCACCTCGCAACACTCTTCCTGCTTTAAATGATGACTTCGCTGAGCTCGAAAGACAGGTACAATTGGCGACACTGAACTTTACCGGCACTTTCTACCTCGCAGGTGATCTAAACTGTAACCTTCTCGACACGGCAAATAGCCCCAGCAAAACACACCTGCTTGAGTTCATCAGCAACTATTCACTTACCATGACAGTGCAGCGCCCTACATTCGCCACAGGCTCTCTATTGGATGTCATCCTAACAAACTCGCCCATTTCCGTCGGCAGAACCAGAGTGAGTTTCTGCCACTACAGCCCACATAAATTTATCACATGTTCCATTAAAGTAAACAGGCCTGCCTCAGTCAACACCGTAATAAAGTCACGTTCTTACGGACGAGTAGACACCTCGGAACTGACTCTTGACCTTGGTGAGATCGACTGGGTACAGGTCACTGGGCGCATCTCAGTAACGGACAAATGGGACACCCTGCTGAAATTGCTGACACCTATTCTCGACGAGCACCTACCCCTCAGAAACATCAAACTTAGGAACCCAACAGCGCCATATGTCAGCGAAGCTACCAAACAGCTCATGCACCGGCGAAATGTAGCTCTCCATTTGCAAGATAGAAGCACGTACAAAATACTTAACAGACAAGTTCGCTCAGCTATTAGAGCTGACTGTAGGGACGATATTAGCAGAAAGATATCACAGAAAGGCCCATCAGCTGTGTGGCGTGCTATTAAGCCCATTATCGACACCAAAAAAGGCTCTCATAGAGTTCAACCCCAGGTCCTACCTGAGCATCTAAATAAATACTTTGTTAGTGTCGGACCTAAGGTATCAGCAGAGGTCAAACGCCAGGCAAACATGTCTGAACACACACCTCCCAGTTGCCGGCTATCGCGCGTCTCTACCAGCTCCTATAAAGTATCACCCATATCCCTCGAACAGCTAACCAAAATTGTCATGGATATGAGGAGCACAAGTGCTTGCGGACCCGACGGGATCTGTATTAAGGTCATCAAATTTCTGTTCTTTTTTATCGGAGAAGTGCTGCTCGACATTATAAACACATGCCTGACTACAGCTGATATCCCCTCCACTTGGAAACAGTCAATAGTAACTCCCATTCACAAATCAGGAGATCCTTCGGATCCCTCTAATTTTAGGCCCATCTCATTGGTTCCGGTTATCGCCAAAATCACAGAGGGTAGTGCAGAAGCAACTCTATCACTACCTGAACGCAAACCACCTACTGGCCCAAACTCAGCACGGCTTCAGACCACGCCACTCTACGGAAACCGCTCTGATCTCAGTCTCGGACAAATTACTAGCAGCAATGGACCGTTCGGAAGTAGCTCTCCTTTGCATTCTGGACCTCAGTAAATGCTTCGACGTAATAGATCACACCAAACTGCTCACTAAACTAGAACTCCATGGAATTGATACTGACTGGTTTAAGGCTTATCTGGGAGGTCACACGCAGGCTGTTAGCATCTCAGATCAACGCGGAAACAGGCATCTCTCCTCCTTTCTTCCTAACAACATATGTGTTTTTCAAGGCTCATCACTAGGTCCACTCTATTGCATCTTTTCGAACGACCTCAGTTTGCACGTCCCGGTAGCACACGTCACTCAGTTCGCAGACGACACCCAGGTCCTCATCTCCGGTCGCAAATCTGATCTCCCAAATCTGATAAATCAGATGGAGACATGTCTGAACCAACTATACGACTACTTCCTGGATAACGGTTCGAAGGTAAACCCGACCAAAACTCAGCTTCTCACGTTCGGATCGCGTCAGAATCTTCGCAATATTACCCCGATACGAGTGTGCTTTAGGGACGCTGTGATATATGAAAGTCATTCGTGTAGGAACCTTGGGGTGACATTTGATCGCCACATGTCGTGGGATTCCCATGTAGCTGCCGTGGTCCGCAAGTGCACTGGATTCCTTATGGCCCTGAACCATCTGCGTCACCATCTGCCAACCAGTACCCTCTTCACTATAGTCAATAGCCTTGTTATATCCAATATCCGCTACTGCATATCTGTTTATGGGAACGGGTCGGCAGCAAACATCAACAGACTAGACAAAATCATTAACTTCGCCACTAGAGTCGTGTCAGGTCTACGGAAATTTGATCATATTTCTGATGCCCGTAACGAGTTGGGTCTTCTCACCGCAGCTGATCTGCATCTATTTCACAGCCTTACTTTGCTCCACAAGATCATTCTGACGGGTGAGCCAACGCACATTGCCGGTCTAATCTCTGCAAACTCTACCCTGCGAAACCGTCATACGCGTGCAGACGACCACCTGCACCTACCAGCCATACACAGAGAGGCGGGCCGCAGGAGATTTCTCTACTCGTCTGTCTTCCACTACAACAAACTCCCTACTGAAACAAAAACACTGAAGCTGTCTAACTTCAAGAAGCGTGTACGAGCTTATCTCCACGAGCAACACTAGTCACAAAAAAACTTACAAAATAGATTTGTGTACACCATGCACTCACATTTAGGCCATCGCTTTCATATCACTTCCATAAACTACTCGTTTACAGCTCGTGTTGCAAGCAAGGTGTGTGTAGTGCAGAGTGATATGGGTATTGTACTATGTTGGTGTATGAATGTTTGTTGCGCATGTGTTCCCACTATTGACCACAAATCTATCCTTTCTTTGTAAATATCTGTGTTATACCCAGACTGTCCATAATAGCCACTATACGTGGAGGGCATGTATTGTGAAATGAAATGAAAATGAAATAATCCGTTCTGTAGAAAACGTGGACCGGAAATCGCTGACCTGCACCGGAGATGAAAATGACGGGATCCAGACAAAAATCCAATCAAATAATGAGCTAAATTTCCCTTGACGCCGAAGTGAAGAAGTTTGGAAATTAATGCATGTTTGTATACCATATCATATGCTTTACTAATGTCTAAAAATACTGCAATGGTGTGTTCGTGTTTTTTATAGCCAAGGCGTATGTCAGTTTCTAATCGAATGAGATGATCTATTGTACTATGGCCATGACGAAAACCGCATTGAATTGGAGATAACACATGATTTGTTTCTAAGGACCAGGCCAGTCTTTTTACAATCATACGTTCTAAAATTTTTCCTAGACAGCTGGTGAGAGCGATGGGTCGGAAATTATTGGGGTTGCTGTGGTTTTTGCCGGGTTTTGGAATAGGGATGATGAGGGCTTCCTTCCAGTTTTCGGGGAAAGTATGGCTAGACCATAATGCATTAAATGTTTGTAAGATACAATGTTTTGTGTCATTGGATAAATGTCTGAAAAAGGAATAATGTAAATTGTCGGGACCTGCAGAAGTATTACCGGCTGAGGAAATTGCTGTATCTAGTTCTGAAACTTGAAATGGGATATTGTATGTTTCAGTGTTATCCGAATCGAACTGTCAATTCGGTGTGAAATGTGTGTTGTGCATTTTGGAGAAATTCCGGTCTGTAGTTGTTGTCAGAACTATTGTGAGCCATGGTGTCCGCTATTGTATTTACTATTGTTTGTGGGTCTGTAATTGTGGTGTTGTGAATTTTGAGTGCCGGGAGTGATTTAAATAGAGTGCGTCCTGATAATCGGCGAATTAACTGCCAGATTTTGCTTAAAGGTGTTCGAGAGGTGATTTGTTGTAGATAAAGTGACCATGAACGGCGACGAGCTTCGCGAATGATGCGGCGTGTCTTCGCACGTTCATAATTACGGCTGACTAAATTGTGTTGGTCGGGATGACGTAAAGATTTTCTAAATGCTCTCTTTCTTGCGGCTATTGCTCGGGAAACTTCTATCGACCACCAGGGGACTGGTGTTCTTTTTGTGAAAGGTTTTGTTAGTGGAATGGCGGTGGAAGCTGCTTCGAGAAGTGTTGTGGTAACTTGGTTGATGTTTTCGACGGGAGAAATGTTGGGGTTGTATTGAATATGTGAAAGTTCCTGAAAAGTTGTCCAATCGGCGTTCGAGATTGTCCAGCGAGGGACAAAACTTGGTGTCGTATCTACCGCAGTTGAAAATGTGGGTGTTAATTTAATGGGGTAATGATCGCTGGCATGAATATCAGTGACTATGGTCCAATCATAATCATTGGCCAGAGTCTGAGAGCACATTGATAAATCAATAGCTGTTTCTGTATTATGTCCAAGGTGAAAAAAGGCTGGTTCTCCGGTGTTCAGTAATACTGAATTATGTCGGTCTAAAATTTGTTCACTGATGCGGCCGCGAGTGTCTGGAAGTGTGCGTGTTCTATCCCACGCTGGGCTATGGGCATTAAAATCGCCGAGTAATATGAAAGGATTCTTGAATTGTGTTATCAGGTTGTCTAAGTGTATCAAAATGTTTGTGTTATCTGTTTGTGGTGGAATATAAATGGAACATACATCCACATTCCTATCATGCAAACGCAAAGTACAAGCTACGGCTTGCAAAGGTGACTTTCATTTCGGCCCATTTGGATAATAACCTATGGCAATTCCATTGTAAAAATACAGACATTGGGAGAAATATTATTGTTTGTGTGCACCTTTCGGTGCGGGCCTCATCCGTGCGTGGAGGTCAGGCGGGCGTGTGGTTTGATGTCGGACGGCTGCACCAGAGCCGTCCGGTTGGTCGGTGACCTTGGCGGCCGACTCTCGGCCGCGCACCACTGCCGCTGGGGATGCCCGCCGGCTGGGAGCCGGTCGGGTCACGTGGTCGCCGGCTTGTACCGGGTTTCGTTGGTTGATGCGCCACCGAAGTGGCTCGCGTTTCCCCGGCAGCCGAATGGCTGCGGGGTCTGGAATTCCTTGTGGAATTTGTTGGCGTTTGTTTGGTCGGAATGGTCTGTGTGTTGGGAGTCGGGGCGGTTTGTATCGGAGTGGTCTGGGTGTTGGGAGCCAGGGTGGGTGGTGTCGGTGTGGTCAGTGGAGTAAGTTTTTTAAGTGGAGCTAAACCTGGAATAATATCCGTTTACATCGAGATGGAAGTAGTGGTGACGCGACGTGTGGGGGGAGCAACGGTGGCCGCCTGAGCGTACATTTTCGCGGATGGGAAGGTGGCCTCGACAGACCGTCGTGCCTGGGGGTATGACACCCCGGTCGTGGCCTTCACAGCACATACCTCCTTCTCCTTGCGCCAAACTGGGCATTGATTGGAAGTGGTGAGGTGATCGGATGTGTTGCAGCTGAGGCAGTGGGCAGACTTGGAGCAGGTGGATTCGGGATGAGGTGTTTCTCCGCATTTGGGGCACCGGGCGGACTGGCGACATGTTTTACTGCCATGGCTGAAGCGCTGACAGTTAAAACAGCGGAGAGGATTAGAAATAAAGACACCGACTTGGAATCGTAGGTATCCGGCAACTAGGGTCTCTGGAAGATTGGTAGAATTGAAGGTAAGGACAAGGAGGCTCGTATCACGTTTCGGACCGTCTTTAAAGGAGGTGATTCGATGGACGTGAGTCACCCCCTCCGGCCTGAGCTCAGTCTGGATTTCCACTTCAGTCATGAAGCGGAGCTCCGGCGCGAAGACGGTGCCCTTGGTGGTGTTGCGGTTGGAATGGAGAGTGATGGTGACGGATTTTCCACAAAATGTGGTGGTGCGGAGGAGGACTTTGGGTTTGGCTCGGGATTGGGTTTTAATGACCAAGGTTCCGTTGGCAGGGGCTTCAGTATCGGGATTGGCTAGGGAGCAGATGGCAAGGAGTTGTTTAGTCGGCCAGAAAACGTTGATACGGCGGAAGGAAACGGATTCCTCGACAGGCTTGACTACAATGTAAGAGCCAGCACTGTCGAGGTAGGGTTCAATGGGCTGGATGGGTTCAGGTTGGGAGGGCGTGGTCTGGTTCGAGCGCGGGTCAGCGGCGTGAAGAGTGATGGTCTGGTCTGGATTCTGAGGCGAGGTCGAGGTCTTGGGACGAGCAGGGTTCGGCGAGGTGCAAAGGGCGTCCATGGCGTCATCAAGGGGAATTGTCCGGCGCGGTTCATCAATGGTCGAATTCAGTGAGGGAACATCAGAGGCCATGACCGTGTTCGTGCGATGGTCGTCGGGTGTAGTCAGCGGAGAAAATTCAGAATCAGAGTCCTGTGGCGAGCTGGGGTCGGTGCCTTTCTTCCTCTTTTTC
This sequence comes from Ashinkailepas kermadecensis, assembly GCA_034440615.1. Classification (NCBI taxonomy): domain Eukaryota; kingdom Metazoa; phylum Arthropoda; class Thecostraca; family Neolepadidae; genus Ashinkailepas; species Ashinkailepas kermadecensis. Next base: position 10,558 of record JAOTOM010002132.1, read on the forward strand.
CAAATCACGGGGAAAAACACCCTACCAAACGAAATCTAAATAAACACGCAGAACAAAAGGAACGAAAATACGACGATGACGAAAACGGGTGGGGTGACGGGTGTCACCCCACTAGAAAAGAAATGAGAAAAAGAGCGACGGGTGTCGCCCAACGAAAGCGAAAATTAGAAAAATTGCAATAACAAGCAGTAGGAAAGCAGCGGGGTGATCAGCGGGCTCTTGACCAACCTATAGATGAGTTGAAGGTGTAGAATGGTCTAGAAGTTGGTGGTGAAGAGTAGCAAGAAGTCTGAAGTGAAGATGGTGAGTTGATGGCAGGCTGGTCTTGCGAGACACGTCCACTATAGCACTAAACACCACGAGCAACGAGCGACGACTTGATGGCGCGAGTGTCAATCGGCAACTGTGGGATTCTATCCTTGGTTTTACGAATGACACAAACGGCAACGCCCTAACACGAACTGAACTTCCACTCGCCTCACGTCCGAGAACAAGAGTGAACCACCGGCCATACCCTCTGCCACGCAGTCAACTGCCCGCTCCTTAGCGCTGCCAACGAGTGCAGGGTTTTCCGCATTACAAATGCACAGTCATGGAAAATTTCCTCTGCACCAAACACTAGCGCTGGAGTCTCAAACAGAGGCATCTAGCGGAGACTTTCTAACTAATGATATCAACTCTAGAGCTCAGGTGCGCCATCTATGGAAGCCACATAGATGGCGCTTATCCATACCACTCGCAGTCTGCAACATCCTCCCCGCCGTGTTGGACAAAGGGATGTGCCATATTCCTTCTCCAACACGAACACAAACATGAGGATACCAAACAAAGATCACCGCAAATCGCAAGAAACCTAACACGACCAGCTCACAGTCACATATCCATAGCTGAACTGAGTACGCCATAACTCCTCGTCATTTTGCAACAGGCGCGCACATCCTATTTGCAGTTCGAGTCGCACAATGTCATCGGGCTACAAACATCAAAACAACATTTCACTGTACATCAACAACCAGCAGGATACAGTTTCCTAACTCCAGCACCTCTAAGTCATGTAGCCGCTGCACAGGTCGTGTACGAACTCCTTCCGCCGTCCGGACATCTGCAGCTCTGATTACTCCATCAGAGCTGGGTTGCAGTCGTTCAACCACGCCCATTGCCCACCGCATCCTAGGTAAGTTGTCCTCTCGGATGAGAACGACGGATCCAGTTTGGAGCCTACCACGAGACTTAAATTTCCTCACAGAATGTGTCAGATTTCGTATATAGTCGTTCTGCCAAGAATTCCAGAACCTCGCCAGAAGATTCTGGCATTGCAGCTCCCTCTCCCTCAGACCGGACGCAGAAACTTGTCCGGAATCATCATCCACGGCGAGACGAACACCGGCCATCCTTCGCGAAAGAAAATGGCTAGGAGTCAAAGGGCGGAGTGCGTCTACGTCATCACTGACAAACGTCAGAGAACGAGAGTTCACGCAACCCTCTACTTCAAAAAGTAATGTCTCCAGTTCTACCTTGGTGAGTACGCTCTTGCCCAACGTCTTCCTCAGCGAGCCTTTGATGGTTCTGACTAGTCTCTTCCAAAAGCCTCCCCACCAAGCCGCCTTTGGAACAATGAATTAGGTGAATGAATGAATGAATGAATGAATGAAAAAAATACCAAGGTTTTTGGACTTTGGAAACTAAAAAAAGATGCAACACAATGTTTTCTCCTGAAAAAGAACTAAGCTAGGTTTGGTTTCATGAGGATTGGTGGTGCTAACTCGAGCGGCATTGTTGTATATATTATAGCAAAGGTATTCAAGGGCTGGGTTTGGTTTCGTTCTGGTGTTTATATATTTAACATTATTCTGCATTATCTACTACCCCTCTCAAAGCCACAATTTTGGCATTACTTTCCTTCCCAACTGAAAAGTATGTATTTGTGCTGGAAACTAATAGTCACCTCATCTTAATCACATTCACAAACATGCTTTTACAATTTTCTTTCCTGCAACTGCCACCTCAGCTAAAATGCAAATCTTCTTCTGCACATACAATTGTAAAAACCTCATCTAGCAGAGCATAGCCTACCCTTGCCTGGCCTCTTTAACAAAAATAAATAATTTCCAACCTTTGAAAAATCATCTAGAAATTGGCAAATTAAAGAAACACCTAGCTTATCCTAACCTCATTTGAGCTTTCTCCAGGAAGAAGTATGTAAAATGTAACTTGTGAAAACTCCAAACTGCAATAACAAAACCAAAAATTGCTCAAGTCAAATCATATCTCACACATGAAAGCTGACAGTGGTAAAATGCTAACCACATTCATCAACATTGCATTGGAGAAAGAGATTCCAAGAATTCACATATTACTTAAAAATCACAAATTGACCCTGCAAATAAGGACCTGGATAACCTTGGTTAGGAGTGATATCCCGCATTGCTTCTCCAGTAATTATTATCCAGTTGTGATACCATAGGCAAGCAATTACCAAACTGTGCACAAGTTGGTGTGTGGCACAGCATATATGCACATGTTTACACGTAGCATAACAGGAACAATATGATAGTTGATAGGAGACCAAAGCACATGCTAAGTTGGCATTAATCACCCGAGTCAAAACGGAAAGTTGACATCAATGGCATGACAAAGTTGGCATTGCGTACGGCCTAAATTGACATACATTGTTTGAGATGCATGTTCTCCATCAATACCTCCACGGCCAGATTTTGCTACCTTAATTCAGGGGATGGTGCCTGTCGCTTCAAAGCCACTGGCACGGGAACAAACATAAACAATAACAAAAAACCTTGAAGCTTCAATGAATGTGTATTACAAACCGGGAGGAAACAAATCGTGGGAAAAGCGCCATAATAATGCTGAAATGAAAGCACCATATTTAGTAGATTTATCAGTATAGTCCAAATCTGAAATATAATTCAGCAGTATTCTGGAATAAAAAGGCGTTCTGGTATTTGACGTCACGTGGCTTAGGTTTTGCCTAGTTTAAACCAAATATACTAGATCTACGGACTTTGGAGTACCTGTTTTCTCTAGTTATCTTGATCAAAGCAAAGGATCAGTCAAGGTCTTGTGTTTACAGTATGACACAGTTATCCATGTGTTCAATGTTGCTAATGGTTATGACGGCATATACAAAATACCTTGCATTGATTGGTTGACAGACAGATTTCAGAACAGAAAACCATAGACGGCGATAGATGGCGTCGGGATCGAGCGATAGACGGCATCGGGAGCGAGTGCTAGACGTCGTCGGGAGCTGTCTGTCTGTCTGTCTATAGACGGCATCGTGAGCGAGCGATAGACGGCGTCGGGAGCGAGCGATAGACGGCGTCGCGAGCGGGCGATAGGCGGCGTCGGGAACTGTCTGTCTGTCTGTCTATAGATGGCGTCGGGAGCGAGCGATAGACGGCGTCGGGAGCGAGTGATAGACGGCGTCGGGAGCTGTCTGTCTGTCTGTCTATGGACGGCGTCGGGAGCGAGCGATATACGGCGTCGGGAGCGAGCGATATACGGCATCGGGAGCTGTCTGTCTGTCTGTCTATAGACGGCGTCGGGAGCGAGCGATATACGTCGTCGGGAGCTGTCTGTTTGTCTGTCTATAGACGGCGTTGGGAGCAAGCGATAGACGGCGTCGGGAGCGAGCGATAGACGGCGTCGGGAGCTGTCTGTCTGTCTGTCTATAGACAGCGTCAGGAGCGAGCGATAGACGGCGTCGAGAGCGAGCGATAGACGGCGTCGGGAGCGAGCGATAGACGGCGTCGGGAGCTGTCTGTCTGTCTGTCTATAGACGGCGTCGTGAGCGAGCGATAGACGGCGTCGGGAGCTGTCTGTCTGTCTGTCTGTCTATAAACGGTGTCGGGAGCGAGCGATAGACGGCGTCGGGAGCTGTCTGTCTGTCTGTCTATAGACGGCGTCGGGAGCTGTCTGTCTGTCTGTCTATAGACTGCGTCGGGAGCGAGCGATAAACGGCGTCGGCAGCTGTCTGTCTGTCTGTCTATAGACGGCGTCGGGAGCGAGCGATAGACGGCGTCGGGAGCGATCGATAGACGTCGTCGGGAGCGATCGATAGACGTCGTCGGGAGCGAGCGATAGACGGCTTCGGGAGCTGTCTGTCTGTCTGTCTCTCTATAGACGGCGTCGGGAGCGAGCGATAGACGGCGTCGCGAGCGAGCGATAGACGGCGTTGGGAGATGTCTGTCTGTCTGTCTATAGACGGCGTCGGGAGCGAGCGATAGACGGCGTCGGGAGCAAGCGATAGACGGCGTCGGGAGCGAGCGATAGACGGAGTTGGGAGCTGTCTGTCTGTCTGTCTATAGACGGCGTCGGGAGCGAGCGATAGACGGCGTCGGGAGCTGTCTGTGTGTATGTCTATAGACGGTATCGGGAGCGAGCGATAGACGGCGTGGGGAGCGAGCGATAGACGTCGCCGGGAGCGAGCGATAGACGGCGTCGGGAGCTGTCTGTCTGTCTGTCTATAGACGGCGTCGGGAGCGAGCGATAAAGGGCGTCGGGAGCTGTCTGTGTGTATGTCTATAGACGGCATCGGGAGCAAGCGATAGACGGCGTGGGGAGCGAGCAATAGACGTCGCCGGGAGCGAGCGATAGATGGCGTCGGGAGCTGTCTGTCTGTCTGTCTATATACGGCGTCGGGAACGAGCGATAAACGGCGTCGGGAGCTGTCTGTCTGTCTGTCTATAGACGGCGTCGGGAGCGAGCGATAGACGGCGTCGGGAGCTGTCTGTCTGTCTGTCTATAGACGGCATCGGGAGCGAGCGATAGACAGCCGTCTATCGCTCGCTCTCAGACTATGACCTTCTATACTAGGCGTGCGACGTCGGCGCCGCCGGCCGTGTCACACATACCGCACACATCACATAGTCTAATTGCCCCCCCCCATTTAATACGGGTCGCGCCTTTCAACAGTGAATTAGGTTGAGGGGGCTAATGAATTAGGCTGAGCTGTGATAGAAAATGGGCCGGTTTGGAAGAAGGAAGGCATGGCAGACCGATGGCACTGACATGTTTGTTGCTCGGCGGGCCTCTTCGGTCGTCTCGACGCTGTCTGAGCTCCGTCCGTGCGTAAGAGACTGCCCGAGTGAGAGTGTCCGCGAGCGAGAGCGAGATCGAGCGAGAGGGTCCCAGAGCGAGCGTTTTCTCTCTGCCTTCCAGTTTTCTTCGATTTGCTGTAGGCCCGCCTCCTCCACTCTTTTGGCCACTCCCAGGGCTCCGGATAGTGTTCTTTCTCTTGATTCGTGGAAGTGCATTTTTGTCTTCCCTTTAGGCCGTGTATGTTGTGAAATCGCCTCGGGCCGTCAGGACGGTCTGCCGGGGTCTAGAACTTTCACCGGGCCACCGACCTCACACCTGGATGGGGACCCAACCTTCTGTTTTGGCCCAGATGCGAGGCTGATGCTGTTTTTTCATGCCGCCTTTGAACGCGACACGTACTGCGGGTCGGGTTCGGCGGTGTTTCAATTCCATATGAGAGGGGAGGGAGAAGGTGGCCGGGATCTGGTCGGACGTCTTGTTGCCTGGTCGGATGGGAAAATATTGAAAGCTTTGTGCCGAAAGAATGTAAGCTTCCTTACATAAGATGCTCGTCTCACAATCGAAAGGTCGTGTACTTGTACTTGTACTTGTACAAGTACAAGCACAAGTGCCTGTGCCTGTGCCTGTGCCTGTGCTCTATCGCTCGCTCTCGACGGCCGTCTAGCGCTCGCGGGTACCTGTACCTGACCCGCAGTACCCATGTTTATCGGCGGATTTCAGTTTTGTTTGCATGTGATGCGTTTATCAATTCGCAGGACAGTCACACCATCTCATTTCATTATCCCTGTCCGTGTATGAGGTCTCGTCAAAAAAAGTATGGGTGAGCTATTTCCGCCTCCCCCCTTCGGTGCGTGTGGCATGTTAGCTTAACTTTGGTTAGGTTGCTTCCTTAATATGACATTATTCTCCGTTATATATTGCCTTGCTTGAACCAAAACACATACACCAAAACACACCTTCTTAAACACACTTTTCACATAATGTTGTGCGCGAAGAAAGCATGCATTTCCTATTTTCATCTCGTTATTTCGATGCTCTCTTACGTGAATATGTTTAGTTACTGGGTTAAATAACTACTCACTAATATATAACTAATTCAATATCAAGCGCTCATGTTTAAGAAACACAAATCCTTTGCCCAAAATGTGACTGCTAAAACCATTCAAATAACGTCGGAAAACACAAAAAGACTACTTTGGGCTAAGCATAGGATAACTTAATGCATGCCTATTGCCGGGTATGTATATTTATCTTGGGTTGACGCACCCGAAGCACCAAATAATCAATCAATCAATCAATGCATAGTTACCGAGAAGTGCTAAGACGCTCCTGTTAAGTTAAGCCTGTGATGCGGTCTGTGTACTCGATCAGTATCATCCGCTTATCGTGAGTGCGTGAGCGGTCCAAAAATTGAGGCGTCAAGCCAATTTTTAGGCCAGTTCTTTCCAGTCAACGCTATTGGGTTAATCGTCATGATCGGAGAAAATTGGTACATGTTCCCCAGCCCCCCACCCCCGGAGCTTACTCCCATGCGCTGATCATTCTGAATTGACAGGAGGCTGGCCGGATATCTACAGTGTTTTCTTTCAAATACTTGCGCGGTTGAGCTGGACAGAGTCATCAGTTCTACTATTTTTCGTTTGGTTTTGTTAGGTCGGGCACTTCGGCCTGCTCAGGCCATTTCGTGCCGTGAGTGGAATGAATGAATAGTTATGTCTTAATAGTCAGTCTATAGTTCTTGAAGCAAGTTGGTCTTTCGGAGAAAAAAGAAAAGTAGATTAATGAGGAATGGGTGCTGATCTCCGAATAGTGTAGGTAAAGAAAAGGGTATGTTATGTGTACGGCAGTAGTTGGTAAGTGTTTTTCTATGGTCATGGTAACGTTGGCAGTGTAGGAGAATATGTGAAAGTGTAAGAAGAGTGTTGCATGATGGGCATGAAGGTCGAGGTGAAGCAGTGTATATATATCGATGTGTGAGAAAAGTGTGACCTATGCGGAGCCGGGATATAACTTTTTCTTCTTGTCTGTTTTTTCTGTATGATGTGGTCCAGTTTTCGATGACAGGTTTGATGAGACGTAATTGTGTGTGGTTTGTTGTGTCAGTCCATTGTTGGTTCCAAAAATGTCGAATGTTTTGTCGTATTGTTGATTTGATGGCGTCAAAATGTGGTGGGATTTCTGTGATGTGTGGTAATTGTAATGAATGTTTGGCGAAATGATCTGCTTTTTCGTTTCCTGGGATGCCACAGTGGCTGGGCACCCACAGGAAACGGACCTTCATGCCCATCAGATGAAGTGTTTCAAGTGTGTTATAAATGGAAATATGGCAATGGTGCGAAAAAGAAAGTGAAGAAAGAGATTGAAGAACAGATTTTGAGTCGGAACAAATGACGACATGGCGCATGGGGTGACAAATCGAACGGTTGCGGACGTAGCGAAGGGCAGTGAGAATGGCGTGTACTTCGGCGATGAAAATGGAGGTCCCTTTTGGCAAGCGATGTTGTTATGTGTATGTACCGGAAACAATGGCATTTCCTGTGCAATTTGCGTCTTTGGATCCGTCGGTGAAAACAAAAGGAACATGATGATAACGAGAACGAAATTGGTGGAATTTTTGTTTGGCGTATTCTGGACAAAGTTGTGATTTTGGAGTGGTGGTGAGATAGACAATATGTCTCTCAGCCATCTGCCACGGTGGTGTAGTTGGTGAAGAGAGAGCTGTAATATGTGGAATGTTGTATTGGAGCTGTGTAGAAAATGTTTTAATGCGTGAAGCTATGGTAAGCCCGGTTCGCTTTTCCGCGGGACCTAAATATTCGTGGTGTAGATTTGGGAGAATTTGTAAAGATACGTGTGTTGGGTGGTGTTCTCTAAATTGAATTTTTGCGGCGTATCGGAGTGTTTGTTCAATTCTTCGGAGACCTAATGGTTGAATTCCTGATTCGATTTGTAGAGAAGTAATGCGAGACGTGGTCATTGCACCGAGTGCTATGCGAATGAATTTATTTTGTAAGGTATCCAAAAACTTCAAAGCGGTGGTACTGCCACTTGCGTAAACTATGGAGCCATATTCTATGATGGGAGGAACCAAGGATTTGTATAATTGTAATAGCGTGTGACGATCGGATCCGAATGATGAAGACGTAATACAGCGAAATAAGTTGAGTCTGTGGAAACATTTGGCCTGGATGTGTTTGACGTGCTGGTGCATGGAAAGCTTGCGATCGAAAATAACACCAAGAAATTTGAACGAATTTACAAAATGTATGTCAGTGTTTCCGAGGTGAAGTGGTGTATCTGGATTTGGACACGGAATTGATTTGCTGAATATCATTGTGGCAGAATTTGGAGCTGAAAATGTGAAATCGTATTTGATGGACCATTGGTGTATCCGGTCAAGTGCGTTTTGTAATCTAATTAAACAATGATCATAATTTTTGCCGGAACACCAAATCGCACTATCGTCCGCAAACAGCGAGTATGATAGATTGGCAGGCATGTTATCGAAAATGTCATTAATGATGATGTTGAATAATACTGGTGAAATACAACTCCCCTGTGGTAATCCTTTCTGTAGAAAACGTGGACCGGAAATCGCTGACCTGCACCGGAGATGAAAATGACGGGAACCAGACAAAAATCCTATCAAATAATGAGCTAAATTTCCCTTGACGCCGAAGTGGAGAAGTTTGGAAATTAATGCCGGTTTGTATACCATATCATACGCTGATTTGTATACCATAGCAGATGCCCGCCGGCTGGGAGCCGGTCGGGTCACGTGGTCGCCGGCCTGCACCGGTCGCCGAGCCACGGAAGTGGCGCGCATCTCCCCGGCAGCCGAATGGCTGCGGGGTCTGGAGTTCCTTGTGGAATTTGTTGGCGTTTGTTTGGTCGGAATGGTCTGTGTGTTGGGAGCCGGGGTGGTTTGTGTCGGAGTGGTCTGAGTGTTGGGAGCCAGGGTGGGTGGTGTCGGTGTGGTCAGTGGAGTAAGTTTTTTAAGTGGAGCTAAACCTGGAATAATATCTGTTTGCATCGAGATGGAAGTAGTGGTGACGCGACGTATGGGGAGAGCAACGGTGGCCGCCTGAGCGTACGCTTTCGCTGATGGGAAGGTGGCCTCTACAGACCGTCGTGCCTGGGGGTATGACACCCCGGTCGTGGCCTTCACAGCGCATACCTCCTTCTCCGTGCGCCAAACTGGGCATTGATTGGAAGTGGTGAGGTGATCGGATGTGTTGCAGCTGAGGCAGTGGGCAGACTTGGAGCAGGTGGATTCGGGATGAGGTGTTTCGCCGCACTTAGCGCATCGGGCTGGTTGGCGACATGTCTTGCTGCCATGGCCGGAGCGCTGACAGTTAAAACAGCGGAGAGGATTAGGAATAAAGACACTGACTTGGAATCGTAGGTATCCGGCGAGGAGGGTCTTGGGAAGATTGGTAGAATTGAAGGTAAGGACAAGGAGGCTCGTATCACGTTTTTGACCGTCTTTAAATGAGGTAATGCGGTGGACGTGGGTCACCCCCTCCGGCCTGAGCTCCGTCTAGATTTCCGCTTCAGTCATGAAGCGGAGCTCCGGCGCGAAGACGGTGCCCTGGGTGGTGTTGCGGTTTGAATGGAGAGTGATGGTGACGGATTTTTCACAAAATGTGGTGGTGCGGAGGAGGGCTTTGGTTTGGGCTCGGGATTGGGTTTTAATGACCAAGGTTCCGTTGGCGGGGCTTCAATGTCGGGATTGGCTAGGGAGCAGATGGCAAGGAGTTGTTTAGTCGGCCAAAAAACGTTGATACGGCGGAAGGAAACGGATTCCTCGACAGGCTTGACTACGATGTAAGAGCCAGCACTGTCGAGGTAGGGTTCAATGGGCTGGATGGGTTCAGGTTGGGAGGGCGTGGTCTGGTTCGAGCGTGGGTCAGCGGCGTGAAGAGTGATGGTCTGGTCTGGATTCTGAGGCGAGGTAGAGGTCTTGGGACGAGCAGGGTTCGGCGAGGTGCAAAGGGCGTCCATGGCGTCATCAAGGGGAATTGTCCGGCGCGGTTCATCAATGGTCGAATTCAGTGAGGGAACATCAGAGGCCAAGTCCGTGTTCGTGCGATGGTCGTCGGGTGTGGTCAGCGGAGGAAATTCAGAATCAGAGTCCTGTGGCGAGCTGGGGTCGGTGCCTTTCTTCCTCTTTTTCCCCATCACGGGGAAAAACACCCTACCAAACGAAATCTAAATAAACACACAGAACAAAGGGAACGAAAATACGATGATGACGAAAACGGGTGGGGTGACGGGTGTCACCCCACTAGAAAAGAAATGAGAAAAGAGCGACGGATGTCGCCCCACGAAAATGAAAAATAGGAAACTGCAATAACAAGCAGTGAGAAAGCAGCGGAGTGATCAGCCGGCTCTGGACCAACCTATAGACGAGTTGAAGGTGCAGAGTGGTCTAGAAGTTGGTGGTGAAGAGTAGCAAGAAGTCTGAAGTGAAGATGGTGAGTTGATGGCAGGCTGGTCTTGATAGATACGTCCACGGAGCACGATAGCTGGTCCACGTCCCAGAGCAACGTCTTGATCGCGCGAGAGTCAACCGGCAACTGTGATGGGGGTATATGTGCTACTACTTTTTGATGGCTCGAATATTTATATTGTTTTCCGTCGAAGGATTGCGTGGTTTTGTTGAACACAGTCAGCAGCTGTGCTCTGTTTTGATGCCGGACTCTACAGCTGATGTGTCTGGGTGCCTCGCCTCTGCAACTTGACCAGTCGCGAGACTCCAGGCGTCATGCAGGGCTCAACAGCTGATGTGTCGGGGTTCCTCGCCTCTGCAACTTGACCAGTCGCGAGACTCCAGGCGTCGTAGCCAGTGTCTCGTCCGTTACTCACCCACGTCACCCAGTGAATCGTCACATCCAGAGACAGGGCCAGCGATCCGACCGGTGACCCGACCAGTGACCCGACGAGTGACCCGATCCGTGATCGACCAGTAACACGACCAGTGACCCGAACAGTGGCCCGACCAGTGAGCCGACCAGTGAGCCGACCAGTGAGCCGACCACGTGACCCGACCAGTGAGCCGACCACGTGACCCGACCAGTGACCCTCCCAGTGATCCTCCCAGCTACCCGTCTAGTGACCTGACCACTGACCCTCCCAGTGACCCAGCCAGTGACCCTCCCAGTGACCCTACCATTGACCCTTCCAGTGACCCGTCTAGTGACCTGACCAATCGGATCGGCCATGGAGCTATTGAGCGACAGCAGCGCGAGTGTGTCGACGCCGGCCGCCAGCCGCCAGTCGGAGACACAGCCGCTGTTCCCGCGATTCCGCCGGTACAACATGGCGGCCGGCCGTCGCCGGCGCGACGCCAAACAGCTGACGCTCGCCATACTCAGGTAGGTGTCGGTCGGCTCGGGGGGGCTCGTCAGCAGGGCCGCTGACAGTGATCAGCTGACATGTTGAGCTGGCGCCGAGTCGGCTCGAATGTCCGGTGTTGGAGGCAGTGGCGTCGCCACGAAATTCTTCCAGGGGGGGCAATGTTCATAGGGGGCCTCCTGTTTCCCAAAAGGGGGCCTCCACTGTTTTTTTAAATAAATATTATTAAACAGAATATGCATGGGTGAATACGAACCTAACAAAATAATCCATCACAAAAAAAGAAGAAAAAACACATTCATTCAGGCACATCATACCTTTCTGTGTTGCCATAGATCATCAACAATGACACCCTCTATGGCAAGGTATACTTTTTTTTAAAGTTATCTTTATGAATTATATGAACTAGATTCTGTCTTCAGTTTTCGTTTGATTTGTATAATTCCATAAAGTAACGTCCAAGACATTTCTTTAGCACTGCTTTTTTCCTTGGCACCTGTTCTATTCTGGGAAATATTTGGCAAATTACACTGTTCCAGGAGGTCCTGTGTTAGGGCCTCCTATTGCTTTTTAATCTCTTAGCATGGTTCCCGAATGGGAACATGATTTCATATTGATGTCTTGTTTGTTCTTGGCATGGTGCATCATTTACGCAAAACGCAATAGCAAGAATAATTTTTTTCGCTGAGAACTAAGCCATACCAGGGTATAAATAAGCAAATGTGGATAAATACGTCAGTGCCAAAACAAACCAATATCTTTATGCTTTATCGACGAGAAGAATCTTCCCACTGGCTTCTAGATTGTAGCGAGCTGGTGGGGCTCGTGCTGAGCATATCTGAAAGATATCTCCCATTGATCAACCCACTTCTATGTCCACCAAGTTTAACTGAATATAGCTAGGTTCATCACTACTGTTAGTAATTCCCACCAGCTTGATCTCATAAACAAGCTTAAACGATCATTTCTCAGTCCTCGGACGACAATTTCGCGAATGCGACAACGAGAAGTGAATTGAATTGGTTTTCTCATCGTCATCTGATGGATTTATTTCTTCTTTTTTATAACATTTGGTGCTGGCTGCAAGGCACTTGGCACAGAAGCTAAGATAATAAATCCTCCGCGAATAAATTCACGGCAAGAACAAGCATTGAACAACAATGCATCAATGGCAATGCAACAATGTAACAATGATAATGCATAAATAATGCAAAACCTTTGAATTCCACGCCTTCACGCCCATGGTTATCGCTGTGCTGTACCGTTTTGTAAATTGTGTCGTTGAGAAGGTACTGAAGCTGGGAAACTCTAATCATGCAGGCTGTAATCACAGAAGACAACTTTGTAGGAAGAAAATACGTTTTAAAACATCGTTCCTCCCATTCAATATGGGGCATCGGTGTTGTTTTGTATGCTTGTGAGGGGGAATTTTCCCCCGAAATGTTGACCTTGCACCATGGGCGTAAGTTTTCCGATTTAGACCACTATTTTGTCAAAGGGGACCATTTTAAATACAATAATTAGTGATCGACTGGATTATCCTGTGAAGGGGCCTAATCTATCACTATCGTTTCTGATTCGTCTGATTTCAACCCTAGCTCCCCCACCCTGTTCGAATGTATTATTTTGGTATCCCTTGACAAGTCACCTCGCACTGCTGAAATTACACCTACGCAAATCACTTTAAAATATAAAATTTCCCAATTTCAGACATTCCGGTTCATAGTGCCCGGTCGCCACGAATCCAACGTTATTGCACGTGCACACCCATCTTGCGCATTCGGCGCATTCGCCACACTTCGTGCGATGCTACGGATTCTGCTGGGACTCGTACGCTTTGCTAATTATTGCCACATGATAGACTTGTGCCATATCTGACGTGATAAAATGCTTCGTATGGTCGTTCGCTGCGAAAATTCGATGAATTAAATTCGATCCTGAGTTCCCTACTTCCCATATTTTATGGTAAAGAAATGCCGATACCCGCTGAGCTTTGATTCACCTCATATCTTTGATTAAACATGCTTCCAGGTTGGCTACCGAACCTAGGCCCAGCCTGAGTGTACTTCTTTGAACCCGTTTCGTATTTCTTCGTCTACGGATGTGTCTTAGGGCTCCAATCCATTTTTGTTAGAGATCCAACGCATTTTCGAAACTACTGCTCGTATTAGGGTTTGTTGCTTTTTTGTGCACCGAAGACTTTTTTTAGTTGTCGGGACGCTTTCAAAGATCTCGATGTGTTTACATTTACATTTTTGCCCGGCATTTTTGTTCGTTTCGGACCATGTTGCTTTTTGTGGCCCCAGCCTCTTTTCAGGCCCTTGTGCAGTCATATGGTCCTTGTGTGCCTTGAGAGCTTCCGGTGTTTTTTTAAATGATGTTTTTTAGAGTTCCCGGTATATATAGTTATGGCTACAACACATGTTTTCGGGTCCTGTCGCTTTTTGCGAGACTGCGCTTTGGAGGGCCAGTCGCATTATCGGTCCTCGTTGTGCTCTTAGGGTCCCGCTGTGTTCATTTGGGGCTTCTGACGCACATTTGTGGTGTCCCGGTACGATTTCGGGGCTTTTTCTGGGTCCTATCGCGACTTATCGCGTCCAGGCGCGTGGTTCCGGGACCCAACGCCAGTTATCTGGGCTCAACGCGATTTTGTGGATCTCTTCTGAATTTTCTTTAAATTCCGAATCCCGGCCTCATTTTTTCGAGTCCCTGGCGCCATGTTTTTGTATCTCACCTCGATTTTCTTCGAGCTCCGGTATGTTTTTCGATGCCGTACGCGATTTGTCAAGGCATCTGATGACATGTTCGGTGCTCCAGTACCATTGTCCTGACCTAGGCTTTTTTGGAATCCCTCATTATTTTGGAGGGCTCCGGCTTTATTTTTCGGATACCGATGCGACTTTGGGGGTCACACGGTGCCTATGTGGGGCCCTAACCGCCAATTGTTGGCAGCCCCGACGTTAATTTTGTATGCTCAGACCAAATTTTTGGTTCTACAGATGGGAATTGTGGGTCCGAGCGCGAAATTTGGTGGGACCGGTTCGAGTTTGCGGGGCGCGTTGTACCTAGCTGTGACCCCAACGCGATCTCGGCGGTTCCTGTTGCAGATTTTTGTGCCTCGGAGCGAGTTTTCTGGGGCCCCGCGTATTTACTAGGAGTCTCTATGCGAATTCTGGTGGACCGACGCGAATTTGTGTGGCCCCAGCGCGACTTTTGGGGGCCTCGGCTCGATTCTTGGGAGCATATCCCTCTTAGGAGGGAGGGGACATTTGCCCTTTTGATATGTCACTGCGGCCACCAAAGGACTTTTTTTTTCAGCCGATGGCACCTTTCGGAGTATAAATGCCCTCCGGGCAATTTTTTCCTGACCTGTTCTTAATTTTCCGGTGCTGGGGTGGATTCTATCGAGACTCGGTGTGAACTTTTGGACATCGAGTTCTATTTTCTTAAAGGTCCTTATGCGATATTTTTCGGTCCTGGTACGATTCTTCGGTTTCCAGGTGCGATTTTTTTCGGTGCCCTGACACGTTTTTTTCCAGTGCCCAACGTGTTTTGGGGAGGACTTTGACCCGATTTTTTTTTTGTGGAGCAGTGACATTCCGGTTGATAATTGATTTTTGGGGGCAGCTGTAACCTTTTGGGTCCAGGCGCCACCTTTTTGGTGTCCAGTGAGATTTTCAAGGGCTGCGACGCGACTTTTTTTCTAGTCCAATGTAATCTTTTATGTCCCGACGTCATTTGCTTGGATCTCTAGCTCGAGTTTTAGCGACCTAGACATTTTGTGGGTGTCCAATACGTTTTTGATGCTTTTGGTGTCGTTGTTGGGGCCCCAGAGTGATTATCCATGTCCGGATTGTTTTTCGTTGCCCCGGCTTCATTTGTGTCCCAATGATACTGTTGGGGAACGGTACTACCTATCGTTCCCCGAGCGTGATTTTCATGGACCGAGCGGTAATTTTTGGTACCTCTAGGCTCAGCGTGATATTCAGGGGCCCCGCCCGGATCTTTTTGGGCCCATATCGTGATTTTCAAGTACCCCGGCACGATTCCTGGCATTTCAGGGGCTTCTTGCAAGTTATAGACCTCCTCTCGCGTCTTATGGGTCTCGCCTCATTTCCTGGAGCCTTTTTACCGGCTTTCGGACGTCTTCTCGCGCATCCTACCCTCCTCCATATTCAATGGTCCTCCTCTCCCGTTTTGGAGGGCCTCCTCCCACTTCCTAAGGCCCCTTTAACGTGGCATGGGGCTTCCTCTCATGTTCCAGGGGCTTCCTCTCATGTTCCAGGGGCATCCTCTGCCAAATTAGGGGCCTCCTGCCACGCCTCGTGGGCCTCCTTTGTCCTCGCAAAGCTTACCCGTCTTGAGGGATCTTCAATTTGGAAACCTCGCCTCCTTCCATACCTGCTACCTGCCACTCCCATCTTAAGTGCCTTCTCTCATTTCCTGGGAATTCCTTCCGGTCGTCGGGGCTTCATTCGCCCCTGGAAACCTCCTACTCGATCTCGAGGTACTCCTCTCGAGTCCGGCAGGGACCTCCTTTTCTCTTCTAGAGGTTTTCTTTTTCAAATTAGGGGCCTCCTCTCACGTCTTCGGAGCCTCCTGTTCTGCGTTTTGATGATATCTTTGCCCATTTTAAGGGTGGCCTCTTATCTCCTGGTGGATTCCTGTTCTCTCTCAGGTACCTCCTCTCCCAAATTACAAGCAACCTTTCCTATCTCAGTTACCTTGTCATTTCCTGGGGACCCTCTTACCGGTCTTGAAGCCTTCTTTCTCGCCTGGGAGCCATCCCTCTTATCTAATTGCCCTTCTCTCATATTTTAGGGGCTTCCTCGTTTATCATAGGGTCTCATTTCCAATCTTATATCGCCCTCTTCCGAATTAGGTGCTTCCTGCCACTTTTCAGGATCATCCTTTTCTATCTTGGTGGAACCTTACCCGTTTTAGGGACTGCTTTTGCGTCTACGAAACCTCATCTCATATCCACTGGCTTTATATTCCGTCTTCGGGCCTCCTCTCATTTGCTGAGGTCTCCCTTCCCGTATTGTGCCACCTTTGCAATCCTGGGGCCTTCTTTGCAATCCTGGAGGCCTCCTTTGCAATCCTGGGGACTTCCTGTTCATTCCTGGGGGCCTCCTGTGCAATCCTGAAGTCCTCCTTTGCAATCCTAGGGGCCTCATTTGCAATATTGGGGACCTCCTTTTCAATCCTGAGTGCCTCCTTTGTAATCCTGGAGGCCTCCTTTGCAATCTTGGGGGCCTCCTTTGCAATCCTGGGGGGGGCCTCCTTTGTAATACTGGAGGCCTCCTTTGCGTTCCTGAGGGCCTCCTTTGCAATCCTGGGGCCTCCTTTGTAATCCTGGAGGCCTCCTTTGCATTCCTGGAGGCCTCCTTTGCATTCCTGGGGGCCTCCTTTGCAATCCTGGGGTCTTCTTTACAATCCTTGGGGCCTCCTTTGCATTCCTGGCGGCCTCCTTTGCAATCCTGGAGTCCTCCTTTGCATTCCTGGGGGCCTCCTTTGCAATCCTTGGGGCCTCCTTTGCATTCCTGAGGGCCTCCTTTGCAATCCTGAAGTCCTCCTTTGCGATCCTGGGGGTCCTCCTTTGCATTCCTGGGGGCCTCCTTTGCATTTCTGGAGGCCTCCTTTGCTATCTTGGGGGCCTCCTTTTCAATCCTGGGGCCTCCTTTGTAATACTGGAGTCCTCCTTTGTAATCCTGGGGGCCTCTTTTGCAATCCTGGGGCCTTCTTTGTAATCCTGGAGGCCTTTTTTGCAATCCTGGGGCCTCCTTTGCATTCCTGGGGGCCTCCTTTGAAATCCTGGGGCCTCCTTTGTAATCCTGGGGGCCTCCTTTGCATTCCTGAGGGCCTCCTTTGCAATCCTGAAGTCCTCCTTTGCGATCCTGGGGGCCTCCTTTGCATTCCTGGGGGCCTCCTTTGCATTTCTGGAGGCCTCCTTTGCTATCTTGGGGGCCTCCTTTGCAATCCTGGGGCCTCCTTTGTAATACTGGAGTCCTCCTTTGCAATCCTGGGGGCCTCTTTTGCAATCCTGGGGCCTTCTTTGTAATCCTGGAGGCCTTGTTTGCAATCCTGGGGCCTTCTTTGCATTCCTGGGGCCTCCTTTGCAATCCTGGGGGCCTCCTTTGTAATCCTGGGGGCCTCCTTTGCAATCCTGGGGGCCTCCTTTGCATTCCTGGGGGCCTCCTTTGCGATCCTGGAGGCCTCTTTTGCAATCCTGGGGGCATCCTTTTCAATACTGGGGCCTCCTTTGTAATCCTGGGGGCCTCCTATCCCCTCCAAGGTGACTCCTTCTTCAAATTAGGGGCCTCCTCTCACGTCTTGGAGGCCTCCTCTCATGTCTCGTCGGCCTCCTTGCTCACTTTTTTTGCTGTGCATTCCCGGATAGGGGCCTCCTGAAATTTCAGGGGGGCGGCGCCCCCCCAGTCTCACGGCAGGGGGGGCGACTGCCCCCCCTGCCCCCCCGGTGGCGACGCCCTTGGTTGGAGGAGCTGTTGCCGGTCGCCACAAACACCGCTCTCCTCTTGATTTAAAATGAAAGGTGCATTGTTAGGATCATAAGTAAATGCATTATCAGTAAATGTGTCATCAGTAAATGTATCATTAGTAAATGTATCATCAGTAAGTGTATCAGCAGTAAATGTATCATTAGTACATTTTTATGTCACCGAGCATACTGGTGCAATATTTTACTTTGGGCGCTGCATGACCGACGCAGTCGATGCGCCCCTAAACTCCAATAACCAACCAAACATATTTTAAACAATGTGCGCCGGTGTTTTTGTCTTCCACGATAAACAGGAATACAACACCGGATGCATACGAGCAAAAATGCATGGACAGTATATTTAGTCGACTGCTTGGGAGTTTTCCTGAGTTCCTTGTATTTTTATCTTCACAGCGTGGCCGCTCTAGTGGCTGTTTTCCTGGGTCTGGTCTTCGGAATGACCTCGTCGAATTCGTCGCCGACGTCGCTGCAGAGCCGGTCGAACGCTGATCAGCCGACGCCGCTGCAGCTGGTCGTCAAACGCCAGTGGCCAATCAAAGCCGAGAACGGTAAGCGTGCGCTGCTGATTGGTCGCCCATGTTTCTCGTCAGGCGCCAGCAGCCAACCAGAAGCGGGTAGCGCCAAGCATGGGCTACTGATTGGCCGATTCGGATGTTCGTCAGATGCCAATAGCCAATAGTCGATAGCAATTTTATCGGGCGTTTTTATGAACGGTGAATTACTACAGCGGGTAAGCCATTACCATTGAGTTCTCGTAGCTGGGAATTTTCGGGCCTTAAGTGTGCATTGAAAGAAGTCAATTAATAGCCAGCAATGTTTGGGGACCACTGGTTTTGAGCCAAAGTCAGACTTGCTAGCGCTATCATGCTAATATTGCTGACCGCCGGTAAAACGTTCGGCTTCAATATAACGAATGATGATTGGTTTTCTCTGACGACTTGTCAACTTGACAATCCAATCGCAGTTGTTTTCTGGGACCTCTTCTCAATGCAGTGTCTCCATGTGACATCATCCTTAACCCGGGCAATGACAATCATATAGTTCAAAACGCTTGAAAGACATAAAAATCACCCCAATTATCGGGGTGTTTTGAATTAAGCATATCATATGACGCGAGACACCCGATTTTGTGGTGGAAAAAAAAGTTACACAAAACAGCAATTTGTCTCTCGAAGCTTTGGAACATTTTGTGTCCAACACAATGCCAAGGGCAATCAAACTGTCACGATCCATCCAAATCTGGGATGCTTTCTGAATTTCAAGAATGACTTGAAAGGTTTGTCCCTCCCAGAGGTTTTCCCCCCTCCCAATTAGAATCTCTGCATCCCTCTCTAGCTACACACCCACGCATATACGGGACTTTATTGCATTTCGTTTCATTTTACTGTTCCATTTCAGTGCTGATACCAATTTAACTACTCCAATCCATGCTTTCGAGGAAATTGTGAAATCATATAAGCTTCTCGTGCTAGCTTCTTACTGCATTAAATGTATTCATTGAAATTCGAATTACATATATCCAAAATTAATTCCGCTGCTCCAAGTCTCGCATCATTTCCTTCCTGCTTACCCTCCGAGTCACAAAGACGCATACCGACAAACATTAACATAGGAACGCGAGGGAGGAGGAAATTGAGTCAGTCTCTGGATCGCGATTTACCCAGAAGACATGTGGGAAACCATATCGCTGGCCTTTCCACTTTTCAGCAGCGTTCCGTTACCCCTGTCGGCCGAGGCATATGTAGTTGTCTTTGGTGCTATTATAACCTGGATAAAACGTAGTTTTAAGGTTGATTGCACACCTTCGTATGTTATTTAATTCCTAATTTACCAACCTATTGAATTGCAATGCTGCAATTATTTAATCCAAAAATATTTATCATCAGACGTCCATCCGTTCTGTTCGCCGAAGGCGCAGTGGTTATGCAATACGCCGACGACACCCAAATTTTGGTCAGTGGTAAGAAATCTGAAATTCAAAATGTCGTCGCTCATATGGAAACAGCTTTGGCCTCCCTTGACATCTGGTTTCGAGCAAATGGACTGAAAATTAACGTTGCTAAGACACAGCTGATGCTGTTGGGCAGCCCACAAAATCTGCGTGCCTTACCGGATATCACGGTGAAATTTCGCGATCACGATCTATCCACCATTTCGGAATGCAAAAATATCGGTCTTACCTTCGATCGTTCGCTCAGCTGGGACTCGCACGTCTCAGAAGTGACTCGACGTTGTTTTGGAGTTCTGGGTGGTCTATCGCATCTAAAGGGGCACCTTCCACCTGCCGTCATCTCCGTGCTGGTCAATGTTCCGGTCTTCTCGCAGATCCGCTACTGTATTTCTGTGTATGGTAACGGAACCAAAAAGAACCTATCTCGCTTTAAACAAAAACAAACTACTCGGCAAAAGTAATTTTCGGCCGCAAAAAGTTTGACCATGTTTCGGATCTGCTGAGGAGACTGGGCGGGCTCAGCGCGGAGAACCTGGCCAGATACCACACCCTGTGCCTCACGCACAAGGTGCGTCGTCATGATGAGCAAGAGTCACTGCCTCATGATCTCGCCACCGTGGCGGAGATTCGTGACCGGACTACCCGTCAGGACCATCACTTCCCCCGGTCCCGCACTGAGATGAGGAAGAGACGATTTAGCTCCAGAGCACCACTTATGTACAACTCGCTACCATCCGAGCTGATGCGACTTCCCGTGCCGATCTTTGGTCGCCACCTACAGCGGCACCTGTTTAACGTGCCGCCCGTGCCGGACTGATTTGCTGCGCGTCCTGCTGTATTTTATTTTATTTTTATTTTTTTACATTTTATTATGACATGTTTGACCACCGGTTTAACTGTTATGCGATTTTGACCTTTTGTGCTGTGCTGTTTGATCTAATTAACGCGAGGTCGTAATAGCCACAAGTCCATTGTGGATTACCTCAATACAAGTATGTATGTCCGTTCACATTGCAATCGAGAATGTTACGTCGCACTATGAACAGCTTTGAATCCTTATTCCGTCCGATTCGCGACCCTACACATAGCGCTTCTTAAATCGTTCCAGAGGTAATACGCTCTGAAGATATTTGCCGTTTGTCAGTCCATTACCCGACCCAGCAAGAGGTCTACTACCCTTAATGCCATACCATTGCCCACACCGTGGGTGTCACGGAATGAAGTTGATTGAGGGGGCCAAATGACCTTTGTAATCGCCAAAGCTGTATAATCGCCAAAGCTTTAATCTTTTTGATCGCCAAAGCTGCCTAGAAAACCGTCTGTATCTAGACTACACCCATATGCCCAATGATTAAGCTTCAGCCTCATGGAGGAGGGGGGAAATCAATGGCTGAGGGGGCTGAGCCAATTATTTAGGGGGCCGTTGGCCCCCGTTAGCACTTACAAAATGACATCCCTGAATCTTACCAATGCCATAACCTCCACAACAATCCCATAAGAGCTGCTTAGGCTGGTAGGGCGCCGACTGTTCCACCAACCTCTGGTAAATAACTATAAATATAACTGAAGTTGTGTCAAGATTATTTATACAGCCAAAGTCGATGCGGCACGTGCACTGGCTGCAGACACAGTCGATGCGGCACGTGCACTGGCTGCAGGCACAGTCGCTGCAGCTGCCAGCGGCCAACACACCGAGTGACGTCAGCCACGAGCTGATCGGCGGCCGCCGACAACAGCTGGAGCGGCGGCTACACTCACTGGACACCTGCATCCAGCGGAGCGAGCGCCACGCCCTGCAGACGGTCACACAGATCCGCCACCGGCGACACCACCAGCTGCGCACCATACAGGACCTCGGTATGTCAACACACCAGCTGCTCACTATGAAGGACCTCAGTATGTTAATGTACCAAGTGCGCTCCATACAGGACCTCGATATGGGAATACTGCGCACCACACAGGACCTCGGTATGTGAATGCACCAGCTGCTGACCATACAGGACCTCGGTATGTGAATTCACCAGCTGCTGACCATACAGGACCTCGGTATGTGAATGCACCAGCTGTGCACCATATAGGACCTCGGTATGGGAATGCGAACCCTCGTCTCGTGTCAGTGTAAATACCGGTGTATTATGCGCTTGATCCCAACATTCGCATGAAGAACATCGCTACCAGAATCAGTATCAGAATGTTACTTCGAGTGGAGCCGCCAGGGGTGCATCATGCATGGGAAGCAGAGTACAGTGCAAAACTGCGCCCAAAAGGCTCGTCGGCTCAGCATTTGGTTTCGGATAAAGCAATCGCGCGGCAGTATTTGCAGGGTCATCACACAAAACGACAGCACAACAGCGGTGGCCAATGTTACGATCACATGAGCTTTCATACTAAACAATTAACGACCAGCTAAATATAGTTCCAAATTATTCTTGAGCGATGCTACTAAACTACTTTCGACAACAATGGGAGGTAACCTATTCCAAGAACGTGCTATTTTGATACCGCACTGCTTCTGTCGTAACCTCGTTTCTGCGGTTGTCTGCCAGGTAATTGGTATCGGGTAGCGGCGGTTGTCTGCCAGATGTTCCGGCAGGGTGTCCTGCGTTTCGTACCACCCACCGTGTGCAACCTTCAGTGACGCAGCCGGAATATTCTTAAGGGGGCCCGACCAAAGAGAAAATGTCATGAAAAAGTGAGCGCTTCCGGCGCACAAGGCGCGCAGAAAATGTTTTGTTTTGCGTGGCGATAATCCAAAAATGTATTGTTTGATCTAGTGTATTCTTAGCTGCCACGGGAGGGGGAAGGGCCGGGCCCCCGAGCCCGCCCCCTTGGCTGCGCCTCTGGCTACCTTGTCGCGTGTTCGCGGCTCCCCGTCAGATACTCAGCGTTACTCGACTCACACGGCCCGCCGGGGTTCCTGCAGGCGCGGCCCCGCCCACCCTGGAGGGAGAGGCGTGTCTCGGCGACCACTTGGACAGCCCCTGCACGTCACGGCCGGGCGCCGAGACTGCCCGGACGGGGACGGCCGCTCAGCGCCCGCCCCGCTCTCTCTCTACTCACCGCCGGGCGCCGCGACTGCCCGGGCGGTGACGGCCGCTCTGCGCTCGCCCCGCTCTCTCTCTACTCACCGCCGGGCGCCGCGACTGCCCGGGCGGGGACGGCCGCTCAGCGCCCGCCCCGCTCTCTCTCTACTCACCGCCGGGCGCCGCGACTGCCCGGGCGGGGACGGCCGCTCAGCGCCCGCCCCGCTCTCTCTCTACTCACCGCCGGGCGCCGCGACTGCCCGGGCGGGGACGGCCGCTCAGCGCTCGCCCCGCTCTCTCTACTCACCGCCGGGCGCCGCGACTGCCCGGGCGGGGACGGCCGCTCAGCGCTCGCCCCGCTCTCTCTACTCACCGCCGGGCGCCGCGACTGCCCGGGCGGGGACGGCCGCTCAGCGCCCGCCCCGCTCTCTCTCTACTCACCGTCGGTCGTCGTCCGACGCGCCCCACTCCGGTTTATCAGGTGCTGGCCGACCCGAGACGGCGCATGTGGTGACACTCGTGTGCGGCCATATCTGTGTGACAACGGACAGCCCGGTTTGCTTGCAAGGACGAACAGGCGATTTCCCCCAAAAGAGCCAGTGTGCAGCAGAAATATTGGTTAAACATTCGTGCCAAGAAACGAGAGCATGTAGGAGTTGTACTCGCTGGAGTTGCCATGCTCACACTCTTGCACAGTCGAACAGTGACACAGACGTCGTGACGCCACGCGCCGCTACGTCACTCGAGGCTGCCCATCTGGTGTGGGCCAGTGCACGCTAGCCAGTCATGCAAGGGGTCGTGACGCCACGCGCCGCTACGTCACTCGAGGCTGCCCATCTGGTGTGGGCCAGTGCACGCTAGCCAGTCATGCAAGGGGTCGTGAGGCCACGCGCCGCTACGTCACTCGAGGCTGCCCATCTGGTGTGGGACAGTGCACGCTAGCCAGTCATGCAAGGGGTCGTGAGGCCACGCGCCGCTACGTCACTCGAGGCTGCCCATCTGGTGTGGGACAGTGCACGCTAGCCAGTCATGCAAGGGGTCGTGAGGCCACGCGCCGCTACGTCACTCGAGGCTGCCCATCTGGTGTGGGACAGTGCACGCTAGCCAGTCATGCAACGGGTCGTGAGGCCAGGCTCGCCAATCAAAGGCACCAAAACGCCAGACATTGGTGGCGGAGAACGTCAACTATGCAAACATAGTACATTTGCCCGATGATCACCACGGCACTGATCGGCTAGATCAGCCGCAGGATCACAACAATATCGCATGCTTCATCTGTTTTCCTTCCGTGTGAAATTAAACAGTGCGAATAATGGACGTGAACAACATTTTAAAAAGTGGGTGTCCAGGTCGATATTGGGTTAATAGGACCCGATCCGGAGAACGTTTGTTATGGGCACTAAATGATCTACCATGGTCGATGCGCCCTAAAACCCTAATCACACCCACACACACGGAGAACGTTTGTTGAGTAGTGGGGATGGGTGAGATCAGAAAAATCAGATTGCACGCTTTAACCGAGCTCTGATTCATCTCGCAACTTACGGTGTGCTATTTGGTACTTGTCTATTTCAAAACAATAGCTTGCCAAAATAGAAAGGTGCGTTGTTGCGCTTGATTTTATTTCTAAGAATACTATCCGACCATTCGCTCGCCTTTCCCTCGGATTAACTAGGACGAGTAGGGTAGGGGCAGATACCAGATATCATTGATACATTCTTGAATGTCTCAATTGTACCTATTTCCGCCAAGATCAGGGCCCTGTTCACGGGGCTTGCGGCTGTCTGCGGTCGCTGCGGCCCTCGCGGTCAAAGGGGTGAACCTTAGCCGTGACCAATCAGCAGTGAGCAGGATGATGTCACGTTGTCTGCGGCCGCCGCGGTTCCTGCGGTCGCTGTACCACTGACCGGGGAGCATTCATAGATCCAGAGTTCATAACGTCCAGAGTTCATAACGTCCAAAGCTCACAACGTCCAAGGATAATAACGTCCGAAATGCGAAATAAATTCCAAAATGTCTCGGATAGGGTGCGTTCATAACGTCCAGAGTTCATAACGTCCAAGGATCACAACGTCCAAAACTGGCTTCAGAGGGAGTGTTCATAACTTCCAGGGTTCATAAAGTCCAGAGTTCATAACGTCCAATAATGTCCAAAAATAGTTCCTCAGTTGTCCGCTAGAGGAGCGAGCGAAGCCCTGACGGTGAAATCGTGCGGCTGTGTATCCGTTTTCTGTCAACAGGTGGCAGTGGCAAACGTGGCGTTCCGTCCACCCCTTCCCCTGCTGAAGCTTGCCTTCTCCATCGCACACCCCGGTGCGTCCGATTTGGCATGTGTGTTATCTATCGCTGATAACCCACACCCCACCAATAAGCGCACCGGGGAAGCGTCAGTCGCCGACCGGCTGACCGCAAAAAGGCCGCGGACTGGCCGACCGGCCGACCGGACGGGTCCATGCAGAGGACCGGCCGCGTAGCCATTGTTACCAGGTTGATATGATGAGCAAATTTGAGCAGGCTTTTCCTCAGCCTAACCTCAATATTGTTCATGAAGACTATAAATAGAAGGGTATCTGGAACGGAGCCCTGTGGCACACCAATCATAATTATTCCATTCAGATTCATATCCATTGCATACTACCTTTTGTTTCCTTCCCCTTAACAATCTTTCAATCTAGTCAAGAACTTCTCCATATGCCCCGTGCTGCTGATGAATGAAGTAGGAGACTCTGTTTGGAAACCTGCATGTATAGTTATATGGGATTGAAAAGCGATGAGAACCATGATGACAAATATTTTAACCACTAGGAACTGCATAATTAGATAAACACGGATATTTATTAATATATTTCAGGGACAGATCCGCTAGATGCAGATTGGCTATGTATTTCATGAAGTCATGTCTGCGTTCCGACTGTGACGGCTAGGCATAGCCGGAAATAACGAGTGGTTTAATAGGCACGAAACGCGGATATTTATGGCATTGCATTGAGAAAGACTATGTGAGATGATTGCCTGAGTGGCTGTTGGTGAATCCATTGGTGGATATATTGGACTGATAACTATGGTGGATTCCTGACCTCGAACCAACCGCAATGACACATAACTGTAAACCGGAGGCGGAGGTCTCGGGATCTGCATGTCAATATCGCTGCCAGAGGAATCGAGGATCGGCGGGGAAGGCAGAGGGATCACGACGGAACGTTCTTATCACAACCAACCTGAATTGAAATCACAACTGGAACGAAGAGAGAAATAGTGTTTTGCACCAGTATATCACAATACGTCCATGTGAAATCCAATATAGCTCTTCTTGAGTGTGCTCTTCAAATCCAACCGAATGAAATTGGCCAAGACCGCCATATGGAATGGGCAATTCCACGACAAATGGACAATTAAAAGGGCCAAAATAACACTCAATACTATATATTTTGATGAAAATATTTGTGTGGGGTCATCTGATGAGCCGAATCCAGCCGTGCCGTTTTTAGAAAGATCAGGTCAACGGTCAAGGAGTCATAACCTCGGGTATTTTTTAGATGTAACGCAACAAGGGTGTCTTTTTAGGACTATAATTCAATGAAGGACAATCTAATTTGTGCAAAAGTATATATCGGTGAACCCACAATGACCCACTGTATCTTTTGACTATTTCAAAATTATTGTTTACTGGATATTTGAAATCGTGACATCGTGACCGTAGGACAGGTGACCTATTTTACAAAAAGGGGACGAGTAATCTAGGGGTAAGTTGCCCGTCTCACAATGGAAAGATTGTGGGTTCGAGTCTCATCTGTCGCTGCTCTTCGTCCGCGACCAATCGGCGCGAGAGATTGGCGACGTTGCATGACTCAACGGTCGACGTGTCGTAAAACCAACAACCACCACCTTCCGGGACAGTCACAATGCGATTTAAAGAAATGCATAAATAAAGTTCGATAGAATCTTTCGAAGCAGAAACGTTAAAAAAAAGGTTTTGCTCTTGAAACCCTACATTTCCGTTTAAAAATAGGCATGCATGATTGTTTTCGTGCTAGTTCATCGTGACCTATATGAATATGTATTTGGAACGGTATATTGCTGAAATACAATGCTTTTGGCGTTCGAGACACGTGATGCGATGATAATGTTAGTCATTCTGATCTTGAATGTTGTGTTGCACAAGTGTTCTAACTCGTGAGGTCAAGGGTCAAACAAAATGTCAGAATGTCTCCAAATTATGGTAGTAGATGATTTCTGAGTTATACCTTAC
Source organism: Ashinkailepas kermadecensis (assembly GCA_034440615.1). Lineage (NCBI taxonomy): Eukaryota > Metazoa > Arthropoda > Thecostraca > Neolepadidae > Ashinkailepas > Ashinkailepas kermadecensis. Next base: position 37,716 of record JAOTOM010002132.1, read on the forward strand.
CATGAACTACAAGGAGAGAGAAGCGTCCACAATATAGCAATCACATTCCGATAACCGAGAAACCATTTGCGCAACCATTTATTACATCGCAAAAATAAAAATATACGAACGTAGTGAAATATCAGGGAGGGCACAAACAAGGGGTGGCACCGTGTTTGGGTGCCCAGTGCTCACTGCTCACACTCGCTGAACATGCTGCCTGTGAAGCGATGAAATTTCTGATGGTGTCGAACGCAGTCAAGGTGAAAGCATAGCTATTTTTTATGAGTCTAATTAGATCAGCCGAATGTGTCTCGTCAGGACCGACCGTGTCACGGTGCGACAGGTTGATGGAACCAAAAGTAGAGTTCAGAAAAGGTTTGCTTTGGAAAATTTGTGTGAGATATATGGTATATACAAGCAAAACTCTGAAAACGTTCGCACCGGCTTCTTAACCTTTGATGCCCTTCATCCGAAGCATTGCGTCTTGGCAGGCAGCAGTGGGACGCACTCGGTGTGCATGTGCACTTATCATCAAAACCCAAAACTGCTCATATCCGCTCTCGGCCTTCCCGTTCTCAAATACCGCAACCTCCTCGATCACGCTGTATCTCGCATGTGTGTGTGTGTGACACATTGAAAACCGTGATTCCATGATGCACAACTGAGGACTGCCCTGGTGAAGACGGAATAATGAACTTTCTAAGGACTCGCGGACAAATCAGGAGAAGACAGTGAAGGTGATTTAGCCCCAGATGATGACTTGGATAATTATATTAGGTACAAACCGTGGATGAACACGCACCGCTGTACACTCGCAGAAATAGTTTAGACCAAAGAGGGAAGCATGCGATATTTCAGACCGCAAACCGTGAAGCTGATCAAACACCACTTTGTGGCTGACAAACAAGGCCAGTACTTCACCTACGCAAAGGCTATTGCCAAGGAGGGTGAAGTGATTGCCCAGTACGATTTCGCCGACAATTATTAATTTGTGGTGCAGGATTGCACTGGGATTCGTCCCTGTGTACGGGGCACCCATTTGTGGTGTACTGGCGTGCGGACGAGGTACTGTGCCATCAGAGCTACTGCTGTATCTCTGACGGCACAAAGCACGACACTGACATGGTGCATGCGTTCCTGCAACGGCTTATCCCAGAAATTCGGACCGCAGTACCTGACCTCGAAAAATATGTATTTCACAGACGGCAGTATAAGAATAAGCATGACTTCGTTAATGTGTGTCACCATCAGACAGATTTTGGGGTACCCTCTGAGTGTCTTTTTTGTCACATATCATGGCATGGATGCTTGCAACGGCATCAGGGTCACAGCCAAAGCGTGCCGCGACTCAAGAGAGCATCAAGCGCTCGCTTAACAACCAGCTACTGACGGCGGAGGACATGTTTGAGTATGTGTCGCACAAGCTAGCCAGCTGCATCAAATTCATATTTGTATCAAAGCAGGAGGCAATGGACGTCACGACCCACCTCACCGAGCGCTTCCCGAAAGCCATCACGGTGAAAGGAACACATGGGTACCACAAGTTCGCACCATTGACCCACAGCACCGTAATAGTTTATGAACTGCCTACCGATACGGGGGGTGTGTTAATGGAAGTTGGGTGAAGTGAGACGCGTTGGTGTGCGCGCTGATACAGATTGTGTTGATTAATATTATCGCAGTGACAGATCGTCAGTCTGAACTGGGATTCCGACAAGGTATAAGATGATCTGCACATCTGTAGTCATTGCGTTGCATTGCATTATAATGCTGTACTGTAACAAATTATGGTATTGCATTGCATTGTGTAATTATATTACTTTATTTTATTGCACCGATGTAGACGGCCCATGATCCAATGCGATTCAGTTTAGGCTCAGCATATGTCAATGGATGCGTCCGCGCCAAATTTGTTCTCAAGCAGTTCAAGATGAATGAGATTACTCATCGTGATGGAATACTTGCACGTGATGGGATACTTGCACGTGATGGGATACGTGCAACGAACATCAAAAGGCTTCTATTTTAGTAATACACTGTTCTAAACCAATAATAGAACAGGCCACGATAAACTAGCGCAGAAACAACCATGCATGCCTAATTTCGAACGGATATTTATATTTTTTTTTATGAGCAAAGCCCTATTTTTTTTTCGGCTTCGAAAGATAATATATCTGATTACATTTCTGCGCGTTTTCAAATCGCATTGTGACTGTCCCGATAGTTAAAGTAGGTCACGTTACGTTAGGTCACGATATCACGAGTTGAAATGTCCCGTAAACGAAAATTCCGAAAAAGCCAAAAGATGCAGTGGATTATTGTGAGTTCAACGCTATAAACTTTTGCACAATTCGGATTGTTCTTCATTGTACTGAGAACCTCAAAAGACACCCTTGTTTGGTGGCATCTCAGAAATGCCACTCCTTGACCGTTGACCTGTCAAGGAGTTATAGCTGGATTCGACGCATCAGATAACCCCATACAAATATTTTCATCCAAATGTATAATATTGGGCGTTGTCGAGTTGTGGAATGGGCCTAAAGATAAAATGCAGACAATCTGATGTCCATTGCAAATGGCTGCAAATCCGGGGTGGGTTGTGATGGTTTAGATCCCCTGGTTGGTGACTGCTAATGCTAATTTCTCATTTACACTTATCAATCTGAAATTGTTTTGACCAGAACACCTTTAGTACTTATGCACTGTATGAGAGAGTACTTATGATTGAAAGTATGAGCACGAGACTTGTGCAATATCAACAGCAATAACACAAGAAATCGTACAAACATATTTCACCACTATTGCAAGCCATTCCCACTTGCAACACCAAAACCAATGCTGTTCAGAAAGAGCGGGCAATGTTATGAGAAACTAGCCTCATTCACCTATAATGGATGGTATGTTTCAGTAGTTTTCTGTACAAGGATGGACATGGTAAGATTTACAGATATGCAAGAATTAACTTGGTCCACTGCGCTATTCCATTTCATTCCTGGGGAACCCATGCATCGCATGTACTGTGTGCAAGATTCATTGCAGCCCAAACACCCATCTTCGAGTGTGCACTAATGTCAATGTTTCCGATATTTATCCCGTGCTAACGAAAGCATATACTTTGCCTCGTATTACCCTGATTCCTTATGATGCTGATTCAGTCCCACTCCCTTCTTCATGCTTTTCAATCTCAATTGCTATTAGGAGTAGCTTCACGGAACTTGGTGGCTGTTCACAGCTTTCATGTACATTTGGTGTCATAATGTCAACTTCTTGTCTCGACATGGCTGAATCTACAGCAGGCCCATCCAGGGGGGTGCGCTCCAGCATTGTAGTCCAATAAAAAAAAGGGAGACGCTTGAGCCGACCAATCAGCGTTTGACGACCTCCGTCGGTCTAAACAAACACATTTTGTCTTTAGTGCGGCGAAACCGGTGACATCCACACAAATCCCAATTTTTTTCCCCTATCAGCGGTGACATTGTGATAAAGTAGTATTAAAGATCAAGATTAAAGTAGCAAGAATGCCTTTGTAGAAAATTAGCACGAAAAAATGGAATAATATATGGATAACACCTTCCACAAGTTTTGTCCTACGGCCTTTACTATTGCCAGGATCGGCGGAGGTCGTCAAACGCTGATTGGTCGCCTCAAGTTTATAGAATTGATGGTGCTCTCAAGCGTCTCCCTTTTTGGGAAGCGGAGCGTTCTACCTGGTGTTCTATATCCTTGGGCCCATCCATAAAAAATCGACGAGTGCATAACACCCAATATTTTATATTTTGATAAAAATAATTGTGTTGGGATATTTGATGCACTGAATCCAGCCATGCCGTTTTTAGAAAGATCAGGTCAATGGTCAAGGATCTATAGCCTCTGACATTTCAGAGATGCCACCTAACAATGGTGTATTTTGAGGTCCTTAGTACAATGAAGAACAAACCGAATTATGCAAAAGCATATATCGGTGAACTCACAACATTCCACTGCATACTTTGTTTTTTGCTGAATTTCCGCTTACGGGTTCTTTGAAATCGTGACATCGTGACTGAAATGACCTAATTTAGCCTTCGGGACAGTCACATTGCGATTTGAAAAAGTGCAGAAATAAAGTTCGATATTTTGTCTTTCGAAGTAAAACATAAAAATAGTGTTTTGTCCCTAAAACTCTACATATCCGTTCTAAATTAGACATGCATGGTTGATTTTGTGCTAGTTTATCGTGGCCTGTTATGATGTGTTTAGAACGGCATGTTATTGAAATACAAGCCTTTTGACGTTCGAGGCACGTGAGGGAATGATAATGTTGGTCATCTGATAGAGTGTTATGTTGCACAAGTGTTCTAACTCGTTGTGAGGTCAAGGGCTAAACAGAAATGGCAGAAATGCCTACGAATTGTAGTAGGTGGCCATTCCACGACAAATTGACAAGTGAAGGGGCCAAAATAACAGCCTACACTTCATATTCCAAGGAAAATACTCATATAGAGTAAGTTTGTCACTATATTCCAGCTGCTATGCGATTTTGAGAAAGATCCGAACAACGGTTAAGGAGTTATAGCCTCGGACATATTTGAGTGGTCACCGAACTCTTTGGAGGCCTGGAACTCAATGAAGAGTAGCACGAATTGCACAAAGCTATATATGGCGGAACTCGTCATGATCCACTGCATCCTGTGTCAGTTTCGAAATTTCTGTTCACGCGCTTTTTTAAACCGTGAACTTGTGACCTTAGATAACATGACCTAGTTTGACCTTCGAGAGAGTCACAATGCTATTTTCTGGAAATGCAGAAGCGACGAAGGGTGATTTGTGACATCCTAGATCGTCATGATCGTCACGTCACGATCGTCAAGAACAGAAATATCAATTTTTCACCTAATACAATATACTTCTGCACCAATGCCAGCATATCAAAAATGTACGATCATATTTCACCGACAACACTGAATGGATTATAACTCGGCCAACCACTGTAATATCAACTTTCTGGTGTTTCAAACCCCACATTCTGGAACCGAAAAGATGAACGTCATTGACTGAGTAAGTGTAGTCATCGTGAACTGTTTGAGAACAAATTTGGTGCGGACGCATTTATTGAGACATGTTGAGTTTAAAATGAATCGAATTGGAACGTGAGCTGTCTACATCAGCGTAATATAATTGAAGTAGCATATTTACACAATGCGATGCAATACAATTAGGCGTTGCAGTACAGTATTATAATGTAATGGAATGTGATGATCTACAGATCTGCAGATCATACCATGCCTTGTCAGAATCCCAACGCAGACTGGTGATCTGTCACTGCGATAATAACAATAAAAAATATGTATCAGAGCGCCCACTAACTCGTCTCATTTCACCCAGCTACCATTAACACACGCGCCGCATCGGTAGACAGTTAATGAACTATTTCGGTTCTGTGGGTCACTGGTGCGAACTTGTGGTACCCCTGTGTTCCCTTCGCCGTGACGGCTTTCGAGAAGCGCTCGATGAGGTGGGTCGTGGCGTCCATTGCCTCCCGCTTTGATACAGCTATGAACTTGATGCCGTTGACAAGCTTGTGCGACAGATATTCAAACATTCCTTCGTCAGTACCTGGTTGCTAAGCGGGCGCTTGAGGCTCTCTTGAGCGGCGACATGCTTGACTGTGTCCCCGATACCGTCGTAAACGCTCTTGCCATAAGATGTGGAAAAAAGCCACTCACAGGGTACCCCAAAATCTGTCTGAGGGTAACACATATTGATGCAGTTATGCTGATTCGTATACTGTGCAGCACTGCCGTATCTGAAATAAATATCCTTGGAGATCAGGTACTGCGGTCCGAATTTCTGGGATAAGCCATTGCAGGAACGCATGCACCATGTCGGTGTTGTGCTTTGTGCCGTCAGAGATACAGCAGTAACTCTGATGGCACAGTACTTCGTCCTCACGCCAGTGCACTACAAACTGGTGCCCCGTACACAGGGACGAATCCCAGTAGAAGCCTTGAGCTACATCCTGCACCACAAATGAATAATTTTCAGCGAAATCGCACTGGACAATCGCTTGGCCCTCCTTGCCAGTAGCCTTTGCGTAGGTGAAGTACTGACCTTGTTTGTTAGCCACAAAGTAGTGTCTGGTCAGCTTAACGGTTTGCTGGCTCAAATATCTTATGCTTTCCTCTTTGGTCTACACTATTTCTACGAGTGCACATTGATGCATGCTCATACACTGTCTGTACCTAATCTCATTATCCATGTCATCATCTGGGGTTAAATCACTTTCTCTCTCTTCTCCTGATTTGCCCATGAGGATAATCCTTAGAAAGTTCATCACCCCGTCTTCCCCAGGGCAGTCCTCACAGTTGTGCATCATACAATCACGGTTTTCCTTGCCACATACAGCGTGATTGAGGAGGTCACGGCCTTTAAGACCGGGAAGGCCGAGAGCGGATATGAACAGTTTCGGGTTTTGCTGATAAGTGCACACCCACACCGAGTGCGTCCCACTGCTGCTTGCCATGACGCAATGCTTCGGACGAAGGGTGGCAAAAGTTAAGAAGCCGGTGCGAGGGTTTTCGGGGTTCTCCTTGCATAGATCATATATCTCGCACAAGTTTCCCAAAACAAGCCTTTTCGGAACTCTACTTTTGGTTGCATCAGCCTGTCACACCGTGACACAGTCGGTTTTTCCGAGATACATGCGGCTGATCTGGTCACTCATAAAATAGCTTTGCTTTCACCTTGTCTGCGTCAGACACTCTCAGAAATTTACTTGCTTCACAGGCAGCACGGTCAGCCAAAGTGGGCAGTGAGCACTGGGCATCCAAAGACGGCGCCACCTGATGTTTGTGCCCTTCCTGATATTTCACTACATTCGCAGATATTTAACTTTCTAGATGCAATAAATGGTTGAGCGAAAGGTTTCTCGGTGATCATAATGTGGCTGCTGTGTTGTGGATGCTTCTCTCTCCTTGTAATTCATCGCAAGGCAGGACTTATAAATTGCCTACTACCACAATTTGTAGAATTTTTTTTTTCATATCTGTTTAACCTTCGACATCGCGTGTTCGAATACTCCTGCAACACAACACTCAGGCTCAGATTACCGACTCGATAGGCCTTGAGATTACCAACGTTTTTATCCCAGCACGGGCTTTGATCGTGAACAGGCTTATATTTCAGTGATGTACCGTTTTAGAGACATATTAAAACTGGACATGGTACACTAGAGTAAAAATATCCATACATGCCTAATTTAGAGCAAATATGTAGAGGTTTAGGGGCAAAACCCGGTTTATTAATTACTTGCTTCGAAACATAAAATATCGAACTTCAGTTTTGCACTTCTTTAAGATCGCATTGCGATTGTTCCGAAAGTTAAAGTAGGTCGTGTGCCCTTAGGTCACGATGTCACGTTTGAAATAGCCCGTAAAGGAAAATCCCGAAAGAGCCAAAAGATGCAGTGGATTATTGTGAGTTCACCTATACATACGTTTGCATAATTCGGATCGTTCTTTATTAAGTTGAACACCTTAAAAGACACCCTTGTTAGGTGACCTATCACATAAAAAAAAACAATTTAATCCGAATGCTTGCTGGGGTGGCTTTATGAACCAGGGTTCTATTGCTAAGCAGAGTTTGTTGCGTAAACCCCGGCCCCACCACCCTATCCATGAACTCCAGTTCAACGGCAGAATTTAGACCGAAAGTTTAACGTGCCGTCAATGCACAGACACGGTCGCCCGGTACCTCGTCCCCGGCCTTATCAGGCTAGCTGCCAACTGACCATCCCAGCCGGGGGCTAAATGCGAGCGCGTGAAGCGACTCGGACCCTGCGTTGCCAGAACAGGGGAGACCAGTGCAGGCCAGCGCTCTAACCAACTGAGCTACCGGGGCGGCAAATGTCTCAGTCTGTAACTCCTTGACCATTGATCTGTTCTTTCTAGGAATGGCACAGCTGGATTCGGTGCATCAGATAACCTCACACAATTATTTTCATCAAAATGTAAATTCTTGAGTGTATTTTGGCCCTTTCAATTGTCGATTTGGCGTTGAATGGGCTAGCAGGTTTCTTGAAGACACCTCGCAATATTTTGTTTTGCACTTCGCGGACAGGGCAGGAGCGGTTCCAGAACAAACAAATAAGGGATATCATGTTCTTAAAATGAGTATAAAAGTACCTCACATAACCGTCAAGCCGTTGTTGCATGGATGCATTTCATGCAATCGGCATTTTTTCCCGCTAAATTGCGGAAATACGACATAACGACGAGGGGTCGACATTGATGCACGGCTGTTCCTTGCAAATACGATCAGAAAAGGGCATCTTTTGCACCATGTGCGTCCCACCCTGCAGCCTGGATCTGCGCTTTGCAATAATGCTCGACCAGAGTGAACAAGAACCATTTCAAGCAGTTTCTAGTCGTGTATTCACCATATTCGGACGAAATGAGTCCAGTTTTGCATTTCCTATGTGGGCGTAACTCCTGTATTTTCATGTTCCTTGCAACGCACATAACAATTTATGTGTATTTTATCCTAAGTCGTGAGGTTATCTATTGCGAATAACGCGAGGAAAATAAGAATGTGCGAGAAATGGATTTCCTAGCTTTTATGCCAGAATAATATATCCCTGGATTCGAATGCAAGGTATCGCCCATTCCATTTTGCTGTGTGTTCACTAAACTGAACCGTATGCATTCAAACTTATGCCCAACCGCTTGTTACGATGCCCGGCCCTGCGCTTCGGTGAACCACACCCCTCGTGGTCAAAGTCCAGTGTTTCGGCATTGGGGGACCATCAAGATAGCTGATAACTGATAAGCAGTGACGTCCCGACACATTCCCCAGCGTCCCACGGCAGTCTTTACCCCCGGTCCTCAGAGTAAGGTGGCGCCGGTCCGACCGGAAAAGACCCTCCCCCACCCCTTTGGAACGAATTTTCCAGCCAAAGGCGCTCTGTTCGGAGGAAAAGGTCCCCCTCAGTATTCTCATGTGCAGCCCCTGCACCCGCCCAACGAATTTTCCCACCGAAGGCGACCCTCTGAGGAAATGTATTCGTCCCCTCGAGGAACTGGAGAAGATTTCAAAATCCACACCTGAAGAAACTACCAGATCACATTTGGCAGCACAATTGCGAGGTACCATGCGACAATAACTGCACACTCCTGCCACCTGTTGACAGCAAGCGGAGACACAGCCGCACGATTTCACCACCAGGGTTCCGCCGGCTCTCTAGCGAACAACTGAGGAACTATTTTTTTACTTTCTTGGACGCTATGAACCCTGGGCGTTATGAACGCTCCCTCTGAAGCCAGTTTTGAACGTCGTGATCCTTGGACGTTATGAACTCTGGACGTTATGAACGCACTCTATCCTAGACATTTTGGACTTTATTTAGCATTTTGGACGTTATAATGCTTGGACGTTGTGAGCTTAGGACGTTGTGAACTCTGGACGTTATGAACTCTGGATGTTATGATATAGCCCCCACCGACCGCAGCGGCCGCCAGATAGAGAAGGCTCATCTTGGCGCAATGGTGCGTAATTATGCGCTGTTGAAAGATGGGTTGAGTCAAGGCGATATATACAAAGTGGTTGAGTAGTTCACTGTGTTATGTATGATTTTGTGCAGTGCACCAAGTAGTGGAATTTTCTGGTGTCATGCAAAAAATGTAGATGGTGCTTTTCCATGGCATTGTGGTTTCTGGTGGTGCTTTTCCATGCATCTCTGTAGACACCAATATTGAGTGTGAAAGCTAGGTGTTGTTCAGTCATTTCTATATGTGGCACTGAAGCATAAAGACATAAAGACATAAAAGATCAGTGCAACTATGAGCCACAAAGGCCCTTCTTGGTTGCACTTTGTACACTGAACCAGTTGCCCACCAAATCTGTCAATCAAGCCTCCCTGGAATACAGAAAAACAAGCCCCCTATTCTTATAATGATTGTCTATGCTGTTTTAGAGATGTTCAGTGTGTTGCTACTGACAATTGTTCCTGGCAGCTGGTTCCAGTGTTCTACTACCCTGTTGGTGAAGAAAGACTGTCTTAACCTTGTCCTGCTGTGATTAACTTTAATTTTGAATTGATGACCTCTAATTGCATCATTTCTGTTGAATTCAAACATTTCCCTGAGATATCCCTGTTCCTGATCATGAACAAATTTAAAAACCTCTATGAGATCTCCTCTCAGCCTTCTATATCTAAGTGAAAACATATTCAATTTCTTCAACCTTTCCTCATATGCCAGGTTGCCTATACCATTAACCATTTTTGTTCCCCTCTTTTGTACTCTCTAAAAGCCAACAATCTTTCTCATAACTAGGGGACCAAGCTTGGACACAGTATTCCAAATGTGGCCTGACATATGCACAGTAAAGCTTCCTGATGACCTCCTCACTTTTGTATGACACATTCCTCTGTATTGCCCCAAGCATTCTTAGTGCCTTCTTCCTGGCTTCTTTGGTCTGTTCTGATGCCCCCAATGTTGTGTTCAAAATAACACCTAAGTCCTTCTGCTGAGTCACAGATAGTACTTGGCCATCCATCAAGTATCGCGCCTTCATATGCTGTCTACCTACATGCATGACTTTGCACTTATCAAAATTAAACTTCATTTGCCATTTTTCGGACCACTTCACAAGCTCATCTAAGTCGTTATGCAGCAAAACCTGCTCATTGTGCCCTGTTATTGCCCTACAGATCTTCAAATCATCTGCAAATTTCAAAACCTTACTGCTTAGACCACATTCAATGCTATTCACAAATATAATGAACAACAGTGGCCCCAGTACCGACCCCTGAGGGACTCCACTAAGAACATTTTGCCATGATGACTTTGTACCATTAAGCATCACTCTGTGCTGTCTATCTGAAAGCCACAACTCAATCCATTTTAGGATGCTACCTGCAATGCCATGGACCTGAAGCTGCATCATTAACCATTTATGGGGTACCTTGTCAAAGGCCTTACTAAAGTCAAGATATGCTACATCAACCTGATTTCCCTGATCAAATTGTTCTGTAGCAAAATTTAAAAATTCCAAGAGATTTGTGAGACACGATCTCCCTTTTCTAAACCCATGTTGAGTATCTTGAATCAATCTGTTTCCTTCCAGAAAACTAACTATTCTATCTTTGATAATTGATTCGAATACCTTGCAGACTAGGGATGTGAGGCTTACTGGCCTATAATTTTCAACTTTCCCTCTTTCTCCTTTCTTGAAAATAAGAACTACATTTGCCCTTTTCCAATCTGTTGGAATTTCATTTTGTGAAACTGATCTACAAAATATTATACTAAGTGGAATTGCCAGTTCCTTTTCAGCTTCCCGCAATACCCTAGCATAAATTCCATCAGGTCCTGCTGCCTTGTTTGGCTTTATTTATAAGCACCAACTGTTATTGAAACTCCACCCACGGAGCAGTGTCAGGATTAATAAAACAGCCGTTTCTGGATGTTTGGCATCCAGAATATTAGGAAAGAATAATATTAAGAAAATCAAGAAAGAAGATATTCTTTCACTTTTCTCATCTGTATGTTGAATTGTGGGTAGTATTGTGCTTTAAGGTATTCAAGAAACAAGGTTTGCACACATTTTACCTCCATAAAGGAAGCAAAGGGGTAGATTAGGTAGTAAATTTGTTCTTCAAGGTAATTTTTGAATTCCTCGAATTTTTCCAATGCAATGCTTGTGAATGTAGTTGACTTGCGACCACTTATTTTATCTGCAAGTGCTTGCCTTTCAGTTGGCAGGCAAAATAACACCCAAAATATGGCATTGAATTGGGTAATATAGCATGGCATATGCCCCCATTTTTATTTTAATCTGACAACCCAGCCTACCTAGCTGAACCTCTAGTGCTAGCCAACCTAGCTGAACCTCGCATATACAAAATCAAAATTGAAAAATCTTACCTAGCCTGACCACCTGGACCTAACTGCCTAACCATAGGGGATGAGTAGTCTAGGTGTAAGTTGCCCATCTCACAATCAAAAGATTGTGGGTTTGAGTCTCGCCTGTTGCTTCTCTTTGCCCGAGGCCAATCAGTGTGAGAGATTGGTGATGCTACATAACTCAATGGTTGAAGTGTTGTAAAACCAATAACCAACTACCTAAGCATGAAGAAAACAAATTCTCTCCATTTTTCAAAAAAGAAAGCATGTCCAAATTACAAAACACTTGTACTGCTAACTAACCAACCAACTAACATACGTGCTTGCTTCATGGAGGTAAAATGTGTATAAAAATTTGTCTTATGAATACCCTAAATAAAGCACAATAATACCAATTAGGCTAGGTTTGTTTAGGTCGGATTCAGTTCTTTTAAGTTAAAATAGTAAAAATAAATAATTTGTCCAAATTGTGGGTTTTTCATAAAACTGAGGTTTGGTTAGGTTATGTTATGTTATATTATATTATAGTTTACCTCATTTAGTGTGCTATGTAATGCTTAACCCATGCAATGCTTGCAATGCTTGTTTCTTAACCCACTTTTTGGTGTTTTTTTTTGCTTGCCAACTGAAAACTGAGCACTTGTGAAGGAAATGATCACAATGGTCACATCATCTTAATTGCATTCATAAATGGCATTGGGAGTAATTGCAAATAATTTTTTTTTTTAATCCCTGAAGCACAAATTTACTATGATATTTGATATCATAGTAAATTGCTCTGTGGCAGTTCTCAAAATGTGTCAGAAAGTATGCACTAAACTCCTGATGTTGAGGGTTTGAATACAAAATATCTTCCTTGTTTGATTACAAATTATCTTCATCTCAACTACCATACTTAGAAAGTATGGCACTGATATCTCAGCACAAATTAGAAAGAAAATGGACTAGACTTGTTGAAGCTGACCTAGCAACCTCTTTCCCTGCCATTTATTTGGGGAATCACATAAAAGCAAGCTACATATTTCACTATATAAAATCACTCATCTTCAATATAGCAGATCATACTGACTCCTTTTGTCATGTAATAATATTACATGACCAAACGTCACTACACCAGTAGGTTTTATGTGAACCACCATCAGTAGGCTAGAGTAGGTTAGACTAAATTAACCTAGGTTGGACAAAACCTTGGGGATGGTCAACAGATAAATGTGTATATCTCTGCATGATCACAGTACAACTGAGCACAGCAAAATAAGCAATGCAACCAAATAAGCAAGATAGCAGCATGGGCAAACTAGGTGCAAAGGAGCATGCACTGTTACTATGCAATTTGGATGGTATGATCATCTACTTGAAATTTGTCAATGGATTGCTAACTGGTGCCATTGCTTCTGCATAGATATCAGAAGAGGTATAACCAAGGAATAATTAAAACATGAACAGAATGTGCAGAAAAGGGCCCCAGGGAATGAAAAAGTCCACCCTGCTGTCTGGTGGGGGCCGTAAACACAGGTGTTGATCTCTGAAAATTACTGGGGTGGGACCAAATACATACAGGCAATGGCAAGCCCAAATTGATTGGGTAGGAGGGCAGTGTTAAAATAATGGTTTTTTATTAGGTGTGAGATGTCGAAGCAGGCACAGTAGGATGTCGAAATTTGACATGGAATTAGTGTCATTTCAAATGCTTTTCATGTTCAGACTCAAATTTGAGCCAATGGAGTACTTACCTTTATACCTGTACCTTTATCATTTGTTTTGTGATTCATAATTTAGGGAGAGCTATATTCGGGACAGCGATAAAAATGTCTACGCTGTTAACTGGTATTGTATGTCATATCACATTATAGGTAATCCCTTTACCTGAAATTGCGTTGTGAAATGTTCGTGTATAACCGTCGCTTATCAAGAGCATGGTCATGATACATATAAACGAAGTACTGTTAAAAAGGAGACACGAAGACTTCATAAGCACGCATCAAGAAGCAAGATGTCGATACTTCTTGGAGAAGGATGTCGATTGGGTGTTCAGAAAGTGGTATATTCCACCATATTTCACGAACAATTTATCACTGGAGGAGGGGTACACTCCATAGTGTCACATGTTAATAGTTTAAATGGTTAGGGGCAAAATCACCATTCAGGGGGCACTGGCCCCTCAAAAGTATACAAAACAACACCCCTGCCTGTGAAGGAAAGTGGACACGCCTCAGAGCTGGAATGGGCTGTCTGGACTGGAAAGGGCTGTACATCAACCTATTCTTCAACAATAGAAGCACCAAAATAAAGCAAATATTAACCTGACAGACAGAAAACGCAAGCCTAAGTCATCAAGTCATAAAGTGATCAGACTTAATAAGAGCCACGAGGGCCGATCCAGGTTAAGCTCGTAAAGGGAAGATACCATAACCCTGGCAAAAAGACACTCAGACCCCAACCAGCACCACATCCCTAATTTCTTTCATTGCTTTATTTGGGTTTAAGGGTGTGCTGACTACAGGGCCATTTCGCGCCCATATCCATAAGTTCAAAGAATCCATCTACCAACATACCACACCCTCATCAATGTCTATCTGCCTTACATATACAGTCCTATTCGCCTGCTCCCATATAACACATGTGGCTTGAGTGCCCTACCAATAATTTTCAGACTCCATCCATGCCTCCTTTAAGGGGCCTGTATAGTTCACACCTACTTAGCATGCATCTCACCCCATCCACCACTACTTAGAACTCAAAAACAAGATTTTGCAGTCTAAAAAGAATCATCCACCCTATTTTTAAGCCTAATATTATAGGTATTTGGCAATATATCGGCGTCATCCACATATCTTTCGTTCATAAATGTATGTCCTGCGCAAGATTTGACGCATGCTTTGGCCGCGGCGGGCCGCGGCGGTGTTCAAGTGCGTCCCGCTGCTGATGACGTTTCGGTGGTAGGCGGAGCCTATTTTGACCGCAGGGCCGCAGCGACCGCAGGCTCCGTGAACAGGGCCCAGGTATACGTACCCTTTCCATACTGTTATGGTGGGAACCGATGGACGTACTATTCACCATGTGAAACGTCGACGCTGCGACTGACACATCTGTACCCTCTTTCAGCGCACTATCCCGCAACAAGCGGCGCTCGGCCGCCGACTCGGAGGAGCCTGCCGTCGACGGGCCAGCTCAGCTGACTCAGCCGGCCCGGCCGAGGTCACAGGTCAGCGCAGAGGCGCTCAGCGAGATCGCACGCTTCGAGCGGCTGGTGGAGGCGTTCCTGGAGTCTCGCCGCGTGGCAACCGTCCAGCCGCGACCACGCACAGACGTGGCGGAGACCGTCCAGCCGCGACTACACACAGACGTGGCGGAGACCGTCCAGCCGTGACCACACACAGACGTGGCGGAGACCACATAGCCGCGACCACACACAGACGTGGCGGAGACCGTCCAGCCGCGACCACACATAGACGTGGCGGAGACGGGCCAGCCGCGACCACACACAAACGTGGCGGAGACCGTCCAGCCGCGACCGCACACAGACGTGGCGGAGACCGTCCAGCCGCGACCGCACACAGACGTGGTGGAGACCGTCCAGCCGCGACCACACACAGACGTGGCGGAGACCGTCCAGCCGCGACCACACACAGACGTGGCGGAGACCGTCCAGCCGCGACCGCACACAGACGTGGCGGAGACCGTCCAGCCGCGACCGCACACAGACGTGGCGGAGACCGTCCAGCCGCGACCACACACAGACGTGGCGGAGACGGTCCAGCCGCGACCACACACAGACGTGGCGGAGACCGTCCAGCCGCGACCACACACAGACGTGGCGGAGACGGTCCAGCCGCGACCACACACAGACGTGGCGGAGACCGTCCAGCCGCGACCGCACACAGACGTGGCGGAGACCGTCCAGCCGCGACCGCACACAGACGTGGCGGAGACCGTCCAGCCGCGACCGCACACAGACGTGGTGGAGACCGTCCAGCCGCGACCACACACAGACGTGGCGGAGACCGTCCAGCCGCGACCACACACAGACGTGGCGGAGACCACACAGCCGCGACCACACGGCCGCGACCACACACAGACGTGGCGGAGAGCGTCCAGCCGCGACTACGCACAGATGTGGTGGAGACCGTCCAGCCGCGACCACACACAGACGTGGCAGAGACCACACAGCCACGACCACACACAGACGTGGCGGAGACCGTCCAGCCGCGACCACACACAGACATGGCGGAGCATTACCTCTGACTGGGACAGCTGCCAGCCACTCGCAGCTCACGCGCGGACCATCTGGCGGAGCATTACCTCTGAGTGGACGGCTGCCAGCCACTCACATTCAGGTGCCGACCAGCCGGCATGCCATTGGTGTACGCGCACTTCCGGCGACACTTCAGGCCGGTTTTCTGCAGCCGCCTGTAACGCCACGCCGATATTGCCGTGTGTGCGTGTATGCGCCGTCTTGCGTGTGACTTGAAGCCAAGTTGGCTTCTGCTGATCGCCGTTGTCAAAGACGCGCCAATGGCGTCCTGTAAACTGTGTGATTCGTCGCTCGCTCATGCGTTGGATTGCCTTCCGGTAATGGTCGGCATGGCCGTTGCCATGGTGGTGGGAACAGAGGTGGCAGTTCCCTCCCAGCCTCAAAACATTGTGGTTGGACTTTGGGCACCTTTCGGCTTTCGGGAACAAAATTGGCAGACATCGCAGAAAAAAATGATTTATTCCAAAGGTCCAAGGCCTGGTGATGCCAGTGATGATCGGAGACATGGAACGTTCACATGCATTCGATTCTCACGACCGATACGTTGTCAAATGTCATGAAATTCTTCTCGGAATGTCGGATACACCTGGTGAAGAAAAAACATTGTTCGATGATTGTAGTACCACAAATTTACGAAAGTATATAAACTCCAATAAGTTTTATGATTAGTGTGTGCTTTTCAGAACACTAACCACGTTATCCAGCCTTGTGACCTTTCTTTGCGGTGTTGTGCCAATCACCTGGTGTCCGAGGGGATGCAGGTTCATCGCCAGCTGACTTCACCGACAGCAACTTCACCAAAGGCTCAATTGTTTGCTCAATGCTCAATTGTCCATGGTTAAGATAAAGTTGTGGAATATACTAATCAGCATAGGTGTTGTTTTCTGACAATTGTTGTCGGGGGGACGGGGGGGGAGCAAAGTGCTACAGGATTCATGTAGGTATAAGATATGGCTGTTTAATACGCGCATCGGAGGGGCGGAAACCGCCTACTTCCCAGGGTTTTTTGTGACGTTATCTCATAAACGGGCGGCGATATTGTGATGTAGTCTTGTGACTTAAAAATCGATACGCGCATCCTATGCAACAAAAATTCGAAATCTGTAAGTAAATGTAGGAACTGCGCGGGTGCTAGATCGACCGACCGGGCGGAGACCGGCGAGCGTTCAAGGTCACAAAGGCTTCGTCGGTGTGGTGGAGCGACGGTGCGGTGCGGCAGCCGCTTACCTCATTTGACCCCAAAGGCCTAGGGTCATGCAATTTGTATTGTAGCGAGTTCACTGCATCCGTAATTTACCCTCAAAATTGTGTGCTTATATTTTCAATAGTTTGATAAATCTTAGGGGCATGGGCCTCCCCCTCCCATGCGTGTTATTGTGTTATCGATATGTTAATTGACCCATTCTCAATTATGTTTGTATACTAGATTTAGACCACTTAATCTGCTGATAGGGCGAATTTGCAATTGATGTGATGCTCGAGATCAAGATAAAAACACAATCACACGTCTAGAAGACTATGTTATCACTTAAGGGGTAGAAAATTGTCCGGCCCAGTTGAAAGCCGGACAAGAGAACAGCGAATGTAATTTTCGAAACGTCCCGGTCTATCTGTGTGCAAGAGTTCACCAGCCACGTTTTCTCCGTTGCTCATATATCTACGAGCAAAGCCATCTTACAATCTGGGAACCCACCGTCACGCATGCGTGATTGCGAACTACTAATATATTATAATATTAATATCTTGGGCAAGACAAACAGAAACACACGCATGTCGGGAATCAGGGCTCCGATCACTCCAACATGCATTACACACACTGAGACAGTGGAGCGGGCTGCGTTCGGACATACAATATAACATGTTTAGTTCTTATATGTAACTTTTTAATCGATTTGAGATCATATTCATGTGTTCTTTATTGATAGTGAAAAGAATGACAATATTTAATCCTTATCAAGTGCAGCTACGAGTTAAATCTACCTAACGTAGTACGGGGGGACGAGTGGTCTAGGGGTAAGATGCTCGTCTCACAATCGAAAGGTTGTGGGTTCAGGTCTCACCTGTCGCTACTCTTCGCCCGCGACCAATCGGCGTGAGAGATTGGCGACGCTATATGACTCAACGGTCGACGTGTCGTAAAACCAATAACCAACCAACTAACGTAGTACGTACCGTCTTCACGTCAGTTCATCTAATACCGATATTACCTGAAAAGAGGCCGAGTTCAAGATATCAT
Organism: Ashinkailepas kermadecensis; assembly: GCA_034440615.1. Lineage (NCBI taxonomy): Eukaryota > Metazoa > Arthropoda > Thecostraca > Neolepadidae > Ashinkailepas > Ashinkailepas kermadecensis. The sequence continues at coordinate 56,071 of JAOTOM010002132.1, forward strand.
CAACATTCAAGCAAACTAGACCAAATGGGTTACAGTATTTGTATCACTGCGTTCACTCGCAACGCTCGCTCACTCTGTCTAAACATCCAGTATAAACACGTGAGGCGAACGCTGCCTGAGAAACGACTGTGGACGAATACGTGCTAAGTATGGCTACATCTGGCAATCTAAATCAAATCAGACCCTTTGTGACCTTCACATTGTCATGTCATGTCTGACCTTCACAGTGTCATCAAAATATGAAGGAGTGATGGCTGTTGTAAAATTCATTGATGAACAAAATAATACAACGCATCTGTCTTTAATAATCTGAGGGCACGTAACACACAACTGAGAGGTAAGGCTGTCCGGTCTCCCACCAAGAGCCAGTCTACAACACCATGATGTACGCACAAATGAATGTGTGACCATATCACACCCCTGTAGCCGATCATATTACACCCCTGTAACCTCAACCACGTTACCAGTACCAGTGCCCTACTAGTAACGGTATGCATGGGGTGGAATGAAGCAGCCGTCGTGAGCGATGTAAAAGGGATCTCGATCCATGTCTCGCATCGATTCTAAGCTCAAGTAGCAGAACAAATGTTATCGATATTGAATTGGGCCCCTCGACACCAACGTCCAACGAAAACCTTGCAGATGCCCACTTGCTGCCTGCATTATCACAGACGCACACTTGCTACGTGGACTATCAATCTTGAAGTCGTACTGACTGTGTGAGACTACAACCTATCTAGGAAAAGAAGCCGGTACACATGGACAGTGGAAAATGCAATGCCAGGAACAAAACCTGGCCGCATGCGAGCAAGCGTGGTTTCTGCGAGCGAGAAGGCCGGAATAACAGCAGGTAAGTACAGTACAAGATATCAAATGCACACGACTGCCTGGCTGTCTGATTCACTGATGCCACGGAATTAAGATGGTTTTAATTTTCGTTCACTAAATGTGAACGTTTAGTTTAGTGTGAATGTGTGAACGTTTGGTGTTCATTACATGTGTAATATTTCGCTGCTTCTTTATTATTTTGTTGGTCTCTATAGCTATTAGTTGAACTACCAGCCTTATGATCATAATAATATGACGTCGAAAATAATCTAGATATATTTCGCTTCCGAATCGTCTTCAGTAGATACCGTAGAACACGTCCAAAGAACTCAGTTCTTTGGGGTGGAGTTCTTGGAGTTCTTTGGACGTGTTCTACGGGAGCTACTGCAGACGGTTCGGAAGCGAAATATATCTAGATTAATTTCGACTTCGTTTTATTATTATGAGCTTAAGGCCCGTAAATTAACTAATACTTATAATGTTGCTCATCCAGTGCATGATATCAATGATCAAGTATCTGCAGCTGTTCTAAGAAGTATCCATTTCTGATGTCTTCGTTTTATATGTCGTGTGTGGTAAAATACATATGTGTCGCCACTCCCCAAGTACGTACGTGCCTGAGAAATAGGAAAATCAGTATTTATAGTACAAGTCACGGATAGTATAAAAGCAGGCATTTATCATACATGTAGCGAAAAATATACCGGAGCAAAAATTATTCCCCATGATGAAGATTGGGCATCGAGTGACGAGTCATGCACCATGTTGTAGCCCCAGGGAAATTGCCAGGATGTGCAAAAAAGGTAACCTTCAAAGCTCAATATTATAACGTTCCCGGCGCGGCAGCAATACCAGTGCCGGGGACTCCTGCCAGGGGCAGATTCAGGAATTGTCACGAGAGCACTTTTCTGAATGGGCGCCATTACTTCGGAGGGGCGCCACTGCGAAAGCACTTGCAGGCAGGGGCGGATACAGGGGTGGCACTGAGGGTAAGTGCCGTCATAGAAATTGGCCCCTCTTCGGCCGGGAAAAGGCCTTCAGAAGGCTGGAGTGCATCCCTATCGATTTGTTTTCATCCAAAGGCGCCCATCTCAGAGGAAAAGGCGCCCTTTCAGAATGCTCAAGTACATCCCCTCGAATTGTTTAACCAGAGGCGCACCTTGGAAGGTAAAGGCCCGAGTGCACCCCACCACTCAAATTATTCAGCTAGAGGCGCCCCTCCAGAGACCAAGTTCCTCTCATAACAATTTCTGGAGCGGGTCCTTTCCATTCGAGGAGAGCCTCTGGTCGAAAAAAAAGACCCAGCGGGTCCATTCGAGCTCACTGAAGAGGCGGCGTTTCTCTCGGAGGAGCGCTTCTGACTAAAACAAGTAGGGGGTCCACTCGAGCCTTCCCGGATATGCGCCTTTTCCCCGCCGGAGGAGCGGCCACCTTCCATAGGAGAGGGCACATGCTCCCTATGGAAATCCTTCCCCTATATCTGCCCCTGACTCCTGCATCTGCGAGCCGGCAGCTGGCCGCGTTCAGGCTATCACAGTGTTCTCCTTTCTCCGGAGAAGACACACCTCTAGCCGACGCAGACGGACTGTGCGTTTCGGGTGGCTGGAATCCAAGAAGCACCAAGTTCGACCTGCTGGTGGTAAGCCTTTCTGTGTCGATCACCACGCAGGTGCGGATATTATCACGGACCAGACGTCCAGATTCGTGGCCCTTGATGACTCCCTGAGGCTTAGGTTGGCGCAATCGCGAGCGGCCCTCCTGGAAGCCCGCCTGTCAGCATCTCGGGGACCAGAAGCCGTTCCGGCTGCTCCTGTGTATTCACTCCTAACTGGGTACAGCAGGAGATGCCCCCACACGTCCGTAAGCTGTTGAAGACTATATCTTCAACGGCTGCCGCCTGCGGCTTTGGCAGCATTACCGCTGCAGTCTGAGGAAGCTCCTCTGGGCCAACTGGCTACTGCAGCTGACAGATTCCTGGAAGCCTCGGCTTCAGGCCTGGTGTCAGCAATGGCGGCAGGATACCAGCAGCGCAGACGGTGCCAGTCGGCGCGGTGTCTCCGGACACCAGAACGCTAGCAACACTACAGGCTATAGTGACGACGTTAACGGTGGCGGTCAGTCGCCTGGAAACCGTCCTGGGTGACAGGTCACCAGAATGAACGGGCTGACGTCACTAGTTCCAGGGCCATCGGCGGAGCCATCGGCGGGATCATCAGCGGGGCCATCGGCGGGACCATTGGTGGGACCATCGGTGGGTCATCGGCGGGGTCATCGGCGGGACCATCGGTGGGACAAAGGGCAGGACCATTGGAGGGGTCATGGGCGCCCCCGCTCCGATCACAGCCCGCAGTTTTGTTTTTTGCTGCATACCCACTTTCATTTCATATTCGGGGGGAGGGGGGGGGGGGGGCAAGTTCACTATTGGGGGGGAAAATTTAACATTGGAGGGCACATGCCCCTCCAAAAGTATGCAAAACAACATCCCTGCTAATCAGTACTACTTGGGTAAATTCCTAGGTCCAATAATTATCTTGCAAAGCAGTAAAGCAAACTGAGCTTCATCAAAACCGTCTCGACCGTCTGGGAGATGGGCCCCGCCCACTGGCCGTCTGCTCAGCACCTTAACGTCACACACACTATAACGTAGAACTCCTTTAACGTAAATGTATTCTTGCCTAAAATTTCCTTGCAAATCCTGTACTGTTTTGAAGTACCTACATTTAACCGAACGTCAGTGTGGTAACTTAACGGCCCAGAACAAGAGCAACTCGGGAGCGTTCACATCTCATGGAGGATTCAGTGCTATCCGCTCGCACCTGACCAGAGCCCGCTGACTACTCCGCTGTGCCATATTTTTCGGCGCGACTGACTGCTTGTTACTGCAGTTCTTTATTTTTCATTTTCGTGGGACGACACCCGTCGCTATTTTCTCATTTCGTTTTCTAGTGGGGTGACATCCGTCACCACACGAAATTTTCTTCGTCGTCGTATTTCCGTTCCCTGAGTTTCTGTGTGTCCGTTGTCTTTATTAAATTACATTATTTAATACAACGAAGAATGGCTCTTAGATGCTCCTGGGTTTTAGACATTGGTGTAAAGAAAGCATACGACCTTAATATACCAGGAGGTGCTGAGTTGCATCAAAACGTTAAGGATTATACTTTATTAGGTACTCAACGTTTGCCAGGGCCATCGTCAGGAGTCTGACGATGGCCCCTGGCCAAACGTTGAGTACCTAATAAAGTATAATCCTTAACGTTACTTTGATGTCAACTCGCACCTCCTGTATATTGAAGGTCGTATGCTTCTTTACACGCAATAAATTACATTAGGTAGGATTTTTCCCCGTGATGGGGAAAAAGCGTAAAGAAGACACGGACCCATGCTCGCCAACGGACTCAGACCCGGAATTTCCTCCTCTGACCACACCCGACGACCATCGCACGAACACAGACCTGGCCCCTGATGCTCCCTCGATTGATATAAACGTTGATGACCCGCGCCCAACTATTCCCCTCGATGACGCCATGGAAGCCCTTTGCGCCTCGCCGACCCCTGCTCGTCCCAAGACCACGACCTCGCCTCGCAATCCAGACCAGACCATCACTCTCCACGCCGCTGACCCACGCTCGAACCAGACCACGTCCTCCCAACCTGAACCTATCGAACCATGCCTTGACAGTGCTGAATCATACATCGTGGTAAAGCCTGTCGAGGAGTCCGTCTCCTTTCGTCGTGTCAACATTTTCTGGCCAACCAAGCAACTCCTCACCATTTGCTCCTTAGCCAATCCTGACATTGAAGATCCAGCCAACGGAACCCTCGTCATCAAAACCCAATCCCGAGCCCAGACCAAAGCCCTCCTCCGCACCACCACATGTTGTGGGAAATCAGTCACAGTCACTCTACATTCCAACCGTAACACTACCAAGGGCACCATCTTCGCGCCGGAGCTCCGCTTCATGACTGAAGCAGACATCCAAGTGGAGCTCAGGCCGGAGGGGGTGACCCACGTCCGCCGCATCACATCCTTCAAAGATGGCCAGAAACGTGACACGAGTCTCCTAGTCCTTACCTTCAACTCTACAACTCTTCCCAGGACACTTCTCGCCGGCTACCTTCGATACCCAGTCAGTGTCTTTATCCCCAATCCTCTCCGCTGTTTTAACTGTCAGCGCTTCGGCCATGGCAGTAAAACATGCCGCCAACCAGCCCGCTGCCCAAAGTGCGGCGAACCACATCCCGAATCCACCTGCTCCAAACCTGCCCACTGCCTCAACTGCAACACATCCGATCACCTGACAACATCACCCCTCTGCCCAGTTTGGTGCAAGGAGAAGGAGGTCTGCGCTGTCAAGGCCACGACCGGGGTGTCATACCCCCAAACCAGATTGTCTGTCGAAGCCACCTCCCCGTCAACAAAAACTTATGCCCAGGCGGCCACCGTTCCTCCCCCCCCACACGTCGCGTCAACACTACTTCTACCTCGATTCAAACTGACATGATTCCCGGTTTAGCTTCACTAAAAAAAACTTACACCACTGACCACACCGACACAAACCACCCTGGCTCCCAACACATAGACCACTCCGGCTCCACATACTCAAGTCACAAGGAATGCCAGACCCCGCAGCCATTCGGCTGCAGGGGAAATGAGTTCCACTTCGGTGGGACGCCGACCAAGCCCGGCGCGTCCAACGCCGGCCGGCGCCCGTGTGACACGACCGACTCAACCCAGCCGGCGGGCATCCCCCGCGACAGTGGCCGGCCGCCGTGACCCTTCCAAGGTTACTGGTCGGCCGGACGGATCGGGCGGGTCAACCTCGGCCGCCCGCACCCAACACACATGCCCGACAGAACTGCATTCGTGGCTGCGCCATGCACCGAAAGGTGCCGAGAAGCATTCATTTTTCTCTTTCTTATGTCGGTTTTTGTACAGTGGAATTGCCGGAGCTTAATATCGAAATGGGCAGAAATGAAAGCATTCTTTAGTTTACTCACTCCCAGCCTAGTGGAAAGAATCCTACAGGATTGTCCTGCACAATTGTGCAGGACAGCGTCTTGAGGGATCCTGCAGGATTCTGTGTGAGATATTGATACAAGGATACTACAGGATCCTGCACATAAATCCTGCAGGATCCTACATATAAATCCTGCAGGGTCCTGCAGGATCCTTCACATGGATCCTGTCGGATTCAGAACTGTCCCGCATGATCCTTCACATAAATCCTGCAGGATCCTTCACATAAATCTTGCAGGATCCTTCACATAAATCCTGTAGTTTCTAGTGCTGTCCTGCAGGATCATGCGCACAATTCCTGCAGAATCCTTCACATAAATCCTGTCATATCCAGGACTGTCCTGCTTGATCCTGCACATAAATCCTGCCAGATCCACTGCAGCACCTAGGTGCGTGGGCAGGCGTAGGATCTGGGAAAGTCACCAGGGAGAAGAGGTACCATGGTGGTGGCAGGTAATGGATGAGAGGTACCATGGTAGTGTTCAGGTAATGGAGAGAAGGTAATGCTGGTTAGTCTGAAGCCAGGGAGGTACTGTTGCCAATTGACACCCATGAAGTGTGCTATCTGATCGGCACCTCCACCTAAGCGTGGTCGACCTTCAAAGAGATGACCCCAGAGACACGAGATGGGACATTTATTCAATGGTTTCAGTTTTGTTGGGTTGGGCACTTCGCATGCCGGCACAAGAGGTAACCGCGATTCTCATCGCACGTCAGGATGAGTGCGTTGGTACTTACCCACCGATCCATATAATTTCAACATCTTTAATAACTCGCTCTACCGTCACGACGAGGTCCGTGAAACACACCGCAGTGGCGGTACAGCACTTTACATAAACAATGATTACACACATACACAAATTACACTAAATTCACCTTTGCAAGCAGTAGCTTGTACTTTGGGTTTTCATGGTAGGAACATAGATGTATGTTCATTATATATTCCACCATCTATAGACAACACAAACATTTTGACAGAATTAGAAAACCTCAGGGCAATTCAAAAACCCTTTCATTTTACTTGTCGATTTTAACGCCCATAGCCCAGCGTGGGATAGAACACGCACACTTCCAGACACTCGCGAACGCATAGTTGAACACATCTTAGACAGACACAATTTAGTATTACTTAACACCGGTGAGCCAACATTTTTCCATCTCGGTCACAATACAGAAACGGCCATTTATTTAACAATTTGTTCTCCAGCCCTGGCCAACGAATTTTATTGAACAATAGACACAGACATTCATGATAGCGATCACTACCCTATTAAATTAGTACCGACCATTTCAACAACTGTCGATACCACACCAAGTTTCATTCCTTGCTGGAAACTTTCGAGGGCCCACTGGACCAAATTTGAGGAGCTTTCGTCGCTACAATACAACCCGGACATTTCTCCAGTACAAAACATTCATTTAAGTACCAACATACTTTTACATGCAGCGTCTGCAACAATTCCACTTTCAAAACCTATCACAAAGCGAACCCCAGTCCCCTGGTGGTCCATAGAAGTCTCACAAGCAATAGCCGCTAGAAAACGAGCATTTAGAAAATATTTACGCCATCCCGACCAACAAAATGTAATCAACCGGAACCATGAACGTGCAAGACCACGCTGCATTATACGTAACGCTAGGCTCCGTTCATGGGCAAATTACCTTCAGCAACTCACCTTCGACACATCGTTAAGCAAAATATGGGGATTAATCCGCCGTTTGAGCGGACGATCCCCATTTAGATCACTACCGGCCCTCAAACTTCACAATATCACCATTACCGAACCCCAATCAATAGTAAGCACCATAGCAGATACGATTGCCCACCATAGCTCCAACGAAAACTACAGACCTGGCTTCATAGAAAATGCACCACACACTTTTTACCTCGATCCCGCACAATTTGTTTCTGATAACACAGACATAATATGTCTGTGTTTTCAGACATAATATGTCTGTGTAAAAGGAGAATTATATATTATATAATTCTCCTTTTCAACTTTCAGAACTCGATGCAGCCATTTCCTCCGCCGGCAATACTTCAGTAGGGCCCGACACCTTACATTATTATATTTTCAGCCATTTACCGGATCACACCAAACATTGCATTTTGCACACATTTAATTCACTATGGACAACTCATGCCTTCCCCGAAACTTGGAAAGAATCTTTCATTATACCCATCCCAAAACCTGGCAAGGACCATAGTAAGCCCACTAATTTTCGACCCATTGCACTCACCAGTTGTTTAGGAGAACTTTTTGAACGTATAGCTATCAAAAGACTGACCTGGCACCTGGAAACAAATTCCCTTCTATTTCCCTTTCAATGTGGTTTTCGGCGAGGACGCAACACAATAGATCATCTCATTCGGTTAGAAACGGAATCCGCCTTGGTTACAAAAACATGAACACACTGTCGCAGTATTTGTAGACATCAGCAAAGCGTACGATATGGTCTTCAAACCCGACCTCCACAATACTCTCCAAAATTCAATAGCTCGGTATAAAAGGGCATTTAGCACATTATTTAGTAGGTTTTTTTAGCTGGTTCTCGTCGATTTCACGTCAGGTGCCGGTCAGCCACTTCCGATCCATATTATCTTCAGAACGGCCTACCACAGGGAAGTTGTCTTTCACCAGTATTATTTAGCATTATCATTAATGATCTTTTCCATGACATGCCCGCCAATATATCATATTCTCTATTTGCAGACGATAGCGCAATTTGGTGTTCCGGCAAAAATTATGAACATTGTTTAATTCGCTTGCAAAGCACACTTGACAGAATACACGAATGGTCTCTGAAGTATGGTTTCATTTTTTTAGCCCCAAAATCTGCAACACTGATATTTAGTAAATCGACACCCTGCCCAAACCCAAATACACCGCTTCACCTCGGGAACAATCACATACCTTTTGTAAATTCATTCAAATTTCTTGGTATTATTCTTGATGGAAGGCTATCTATGCATAAACACATCAAGCACGTCCAGACGAAATGTTTTCACCGACTCAATTTATTTCGCTGTATTACTTCTTCATCATTCGGAGCCGACCACCATACGCTTTTACATCCCTACAAATCATTAGTTCTTCCCATCATAGAATATGGGTCGGTAGTTTATGCTGGTGGCAGTACCTCCGCTTTGAACTTTTGGACAACATACAAAATAAATTTATCCGCATAGCACTCGGTACAATGACTACTTCTCCCATCATTTCTCTACAAACCGAATCAGGAATTCCACCATTAGCTCTACTAAGAATGGAACAAACACTTAGGTATGCCACAAAAATTAAGTTTAAAGAACACCACCCCACACACGCATCCTTGCAAATTCTCCCAAACTTACACCACAACTATTTAGGTCCAGCTAAAAAGCGAACCGGTCTTACTATAGCTCACGCGTCAAAACATTTTCTACACTACTTCAATATAATATTCCACCAATTACTGTTCTTCCTCAACCTACTACACCACCGTGGCAGATGGCCGAACGGCACGTATTTTATCTAACCACCACCCCAAACTCAAAACTTTGTCCAGAATATGCCAAACAAAAATTCCACCAGCTTCGGTCTCGATATCGCCATGTTCCCTTTATCTTTACTGACGGATCTAAGGATGCTAACACCACAGGAAACGCCATTTTTTCGGGTACACACACAACACAACATCGCCTACCAAACGGAACTTCCATTTTCATTGCCGAATTACACGCCATTCTGATTGCCCTTCGTTATATTCGTAATCGTTTCCTTTGTCACCCCATGCGCAGCGTCGTTGTTTGTTCTGACTCAAAATATGTTCTTCAATCGCTTTCTTCACTTTCTTTTTCACACCATTGCCATATTTACATCTATGACACAAACACTTTACATGATGGGCGTGAGGGTCCGTTTCCTGTGGGTGCCCATCCACTGTGGCATCCCAGGAAACGAAGAAGCCGACAAATTAGCAAAATAATCATTACAACTTCCAAACATTACAGAAATTCCACCACATTTTGACTGCATTACATCATCAATACAACAGAGTATTCGACATTTTTGGACACAAAACACAAACCATGCACAATTACGACTCATCAAGCCTACTGTTCAACCATGGGCATCATCTTTAAAAAAAACGACACGAAGAAAAAGTTCCATCACGTCTACGCATCGGCCATACTTTTCTTACCCTTCAGTATATCTACACTTCATCTCGACCAGGGTGGGAATTAAGGCACTTCTTAAGAGATTTTATATCTGAAAACATTTTTGCACTCCGGGTTCATACTGGATAGGATGGGCTTTACATGTACTCCGACACAAATGTGGGAACAAAGATATCAATAAAAAACAAACACAGAACGACACCCAAAAAAAACGCTGGTTATTCCACTTACGGTCACCACTCAAACTAATCACTTTTTGTAGCAGTCAGCAGCCGGACCACATCTTCACACACTCCATCAATCTCAACCACCGGAATTGCCAACAACGCGCCAACAGCAACTTGCAGGATGATGCGCATGCGCACTTAGAACACTGTTCTCCGGCTCTGGAGCCTCGTCTCGGAATACTTGCGTTCCTCCCACCCTATAGTGGGAAACTTTGACAGTTTTAAGAGACGTTCTCCGGAGTCCCGGAGGCCACCGATCAGAATTGGCTGCGTTAGCGTTTTCTGTTCTGAAATCTGTCTGTGAACCAATCAATGCAAGGTATTTCGTATATGACGTCATAACCATTAGCAACTTTGAACACATGGTTAACAGTGTCCACACAAGTTAACAGTAAACACAAGACCTTGACTGATCCTTTGCTTTGATCACATCCAACTGTGGCGTGTGCGGTAGGGTAGTTGTGTTCGTATTACGTGGGAAATTGGCTGCGTAGGTAGGTATGCGCTCTGAGCTGAGGGTGAAGTGTGAAGTATTTTTGTTTGTTTTTCATATGGCTAGCCTTGTACTGAGACCAACAGTAAAAGGAAAACGCATTTCTCCTGTGAGTTATAAGAAACGAAACAGTGCCGATTATTACGGGTCACTGCCGGGCGGTGCCATCCATTGTTCACTTCTTTGTTTGTATGTTTTGGCATTTGATTTGACCCAAAATGAGAATATTACTTATGCATATTATGTAGGTACTGATTTAGGTTTTTCCGGGTCGGTTACTGGTAAACAGATTCCATGCATACAAAAATAATGTCCATGAAAATGTACTCCGGAAGAAATCGGTATGCACTCCGACTCCCAACCAAAGTAAGTTTCCCCTGGCCAAAAAAAAGGGGTTAGGAAAAAAATACCAACCAAACAAAAAAAAAAAAAAAAAAAAAAAAAAAAAAAAAAACGGAAATTAAGTTTCCCACTCCGATCTCGACCTTCATGCCCATCATGCAGCACCCATCTTACAGTCACACATATACTCCTACACTGTCAACAATACCATGGCCCGCGAAGAACGCTTATCAGCTACTGCCGGACACACAACATTGCCTTTTCTTTACCCACACTACTGGGAGATCAACACCCTTTTCTAATCGAACTACTTTTCATCTTTCTCCAACAAACAAACTTACTCCAGGAATTATAATCTGACTTTTACAGCATAACATTTTTATTTCTTTTTTCACGGCACGAAATGGCCTGAGGAGGCCGAATTGCCTATTTTAATAAAACAATCTGAGCGTTCACACCCTGACAGCGCGCCGCGGGACCCACACAAAGAGTGCCCGCCAAGCCCGTGCCGTCGCTCTTGCGGTGTCACTCGGCGCCGCCCCATATTCCAAGTGCTGTGGCCGCTACCTAGATGTCGCCCCTGTGCCACACACAACTATAGTGTTGTGTGGCACAGGGGGCACAATCCTAATCGCTTTAAAGGTGGCTCGTATGACTATGGCCCGACACGCCTCTAAGCACAGTCTCGCCCTCCCCCCTCTCGCCTGGCAGTCTTCTTGCGGTGCCTCAGTAAACCACTAAATAGCGTGTCCCGTGTTAGTTTTGTTGCCTGTGCGTCAGATATGCAAAACTCTCAGATATACACCACTAGTTACTCAAATCAAGCCCGCCTCGAAGCGGGGTAAGTGTTCCAGTTGATTTCCTTACATTCTCTCGACCTTGGGTCGTTACTGGGCTTAAATTGTTTCGTAACGTTATTTTTATTTTTTGGTCGGGTCCCTTAGGAAATTCCCGCCTGCGCTAGTGGGCCATTTCATTGAACAGTTAGTCTGCTCTATGAAGTAAACCAATATAAACTAGATAGCATGGAATTGACCTTCGTCGACAGGTCACGCGGTTACGCGTGAATTACTTACACATAACTTGAACCTTTAGTCCCATGATTGGCGGGAAAGCAGAGCTAACATGGATTCGTCAATAAGAAGCGCCCACTTGTCTGCTGCAATCAGCTAGCTAGGAAAGAGAAATGTACGTAAGGACAATTGCACGCAAGGGCAAATATACGCAGGGACAATTGTACGCAAGGACAAATGTAGGCAAGGACGAATGTTCGCATGGCAGATGTTATTGGTTATTGGTTTTTTACGACACGTCGACCTTTGAGTCATGTAGCGTCGCCAATCTCTCACGCCGATTGGTCGCGGGCGAAGAGTAGCGACAGGTGAGACTCGAACCCACAACCTTTCGATTGTGAGACGAGCATCTTACCCCTAGACCACTCGTCCCCCGCATGGCAGATGCACGCGAGCAAATCCACGTATGCGCAAAAGTGCGCATGGCAAATGCACGCGTACGTATATCTGCACTATAAGGACAGGATGGTTTTCAATGATAACGGGGTGAAACAAAATTTGCCCAATTTTCAACATACTTTGAATTGATTTTGGGTGTAATTTTGTCATACCTATATCTTGATGAGACTGTGGTGAAAATAATCCAGTGGGAAGGAAAAATCAATTCTGATTCTGATGTGTGCTTCTAAGTGCACCAAAGTGTCTTATTAAGTATAATTAATTTACCCTATGAAGCTAGTTTACCTCTTATGCTTTATTAGTTTGACTCGCTGTAACCGGCCCTGATATTGCGCGACGCCTGGATTCCGGGGCCTTTGCGCATGCTCCCGCCGGCCGCCCGCCGGCTATCGAGCGGTTGTTGTTTGCGGGACTTCGTGCGAGACGGGTGCGCAGAGTGGTGTCTGAAGAGTGGAATACAAGTGAAGTGTACAGCTGACGCGGTAACACTGGGGGCTCGTCCGCTGCGTCCCTACGGCAGCGAGACATCAACTTGCCGCGTCCGTGTGTTACGAAATGTCTAATTCGGACTCGGTAACTGTCGGTGAGCCGCAGCGACGGTCGGCCGGAGTTGTGACCCCGCTGCCTGCTGATATGGCCGCGTTCATACAAGAGATGCAGACACACATGCGTGCTCAAGAGCAACGGGCTGAGCGTCAGCAAAGTGCAATTGCTGAGCTGCAGCACGCTCTATCATCCGGCGCGGCTGCCAGTCCGCTGCGTGCCCAAACAGTGCACGGGCGTATCGAGGCTGCTGTGGCCGAACCAGCTACCCGGCCGCCATTGCTGCCCGGCCACCCATGAGTGCTAGTGTAGGGCGGCGAGGTCGGGGGCGGGGTCGGTGTGGGGGATGGGGGATAGGTGGGAGAGGGGTTGGTAGGGGTGGGTGTTTGGTGGGGGGGGGAGTGAGAGGGGTGGTCTGGTCATGTCTTGGTAGGGGAAAAGGGGGGGGGATAATAGAGGGTTGGTAGGTGGGGGAGTGGTTGGTATTAGGAATTGATGGGGAAGTGGGGAGGGGTAATAGGAGTTGGTAGGGGTGTCGGTTCGGTTTAGTGGTTGGTCTGGGTGTCAGTTTAGTCTCAGTTAGAGTTTGGAATGGTTGGTCTGTTTTGCAGTCGTCTCGAGTCTGAGTTGTAGTTAGTCTTCGCTCCACTGCGGTGGTGTTGACGTCGAAGCGACCTTGTGACAGGTGTTTCCGCGCGGCCGCCGGCCAGCGGCCATGCTCGCTACGCTCACGGGCGCCGGGCGGCTCCCTCAGCCCGCGCCGATCCCGCTTCCGGCGTGCCGCCGGCCCCCAACCGGGGCGGCCCACAGCGAGCGGTGACCCGCGAGTCCTCGCTGTAGTAGGTGCAGTCTGAGCGTGCCATATCATCTTGTCTTCGTCGTATTGTCATCTTGTCGGCGCCCCGTAACTCGTTATCCTAACACAAATTTATATTTACCGAGGTCAAGTCTCTCACTTCAACACTTCCATTCGTGAGTGAACCTGGCTTGGTCGTGGCGCCAGGGATAGAGGAGCCGCGTGGTTGGAGAGACTTAGGGGAGGGGGGAGGTCATAAGAGAAATTGGCGGACATTGGAGTTGGAAAGGCGTCCGTCACCGGCCCTCGTCAAGCTTCGGGGCCCCTTTAAGTTTTAAAGTCCCCCTTTGTTTCCCTCCATGTCCTCCACCAGCGATGCTCCCACGGGTCACCGGACTGGCAAATTGAGGGACTAGGTAATTATCCTGGGTCAAATTTTGACAACGATGGGTTTCTGACGGCTGCATGCACACATCGGGCCCCAAACAGCCCCCACTGGTCCTTAAGTACCCTTAGCTAGGTCATGTACACTCACATGCATTCCCATTCATTCCGAACGTTCGCTCCATTAATGACACATGTAAATGTTTGGCCCGCGATTTCCCTTCCAGTGGTATGTGCGCATTCAGCAAGTCTTACTTTCTCAGACCGTTGCTTAGGGCTTTCTAGCCCAAAGTTAAATGTTAATTACCCGTGCTTAGGTCCACAGCTGTGACCGGCTGACGCGACACTGTTGGTTGGGATTGATAAGCTATTACTTTACTGCCTTCAAGGCTCGATGACACTGGGCTGCGACATTCCGTTAGTTTCTGATGGTCTTATGCTGGGCTTGAGTAATAATGGCCGACATACCTACACTTAAATGAGTCAACGCCTTACCAGGACTTGCATGCTCTAACTTGCAATCGGCGGGCACCCCCACAGGTGGTCCTGGGCCACAAATCGGTCGGGATGGCCCCCTATCGTCTTTCTAACCTATCCTGCCCGGGGTCATGGTCGGGAGACCCTCAAATCCCCTGCCTGTCCTATCCTTGGGGGCTTACGGAACGCCAAACTTTATCTCCCCTGTCTGTGCCGTAATCGAGAGGTCCAGGCCTACGGGAATAGCTGAGACGGGGAAGGAATACCAACCTGGCCGTTTTTGGCGGTTACCTACACTGTGCGCACAGATTCATCCCGACCCAAAATTGGGTGCCGCTGCCTGCGAGCCTACCCATGGACCCCGTCGGGTCTGACCACCCTCGGGATGCCCTTCCGCGCTCTGTGGTCACCAGGCCGGAGGGATTTGCGGCCTAGAATTTCTCAAGTTCTCCAGCTCCCTTGTGAATTATCCAGTCTTTTCGGCAAGCTTTCCCAGGGGTTCAACCAACAGTGTTTCGTCATTTTCCCGTCTTCTATCAGCCCTCCTCCGTCTCCTCCGAAGAGAAGAGGGCGGAGGCTCACGTTTGGGCCCATGGAAGTTATCGCCCGTGGAAGGGCGGCTTGCAGGCCGTCTCCTCGGTAATTGCGTAATTTGTCTCACGTTTTTCCGTCACAGACGGTAGTCAGGTTCGTCCTGTCCTGTCTCGCCAGCTAGTTTTACATTAAGTAACGGACGAACCCGGAATTAATTCCCTGCTAAATCCCTCATTCACACCTAGTACGTTTGGCCATTTAATGGTCAGTGTACTATTCGGTCCTCAACGGCATCAACTTAAGACTTTTGGACCTCCGAGTGTTTACCAGGCCCGCGGCATTCAAGGGTAATACATGCGCTGATAAGTACAAAGCCTGAGGGCGAGTTTCCAGCGATTTCACGGTAACGTTATTTCCCCATCGTGACTGCTTTGTGACATTTCCCCCTACAACAATTTACTTGTACGAGTCTGGTCTCCAGATTATGCCGGCCGGACCATGGTGCGAGAGGGTTGGTGAACCGTATCTGGCGCCTCCCATCCTACCTCACAGCTCGGCGCCGTACCATGTTTACTCGGCCACCGCCCTTCTGGGCCGGCGGGGATTTCTTTAAGACCCTACCTTCTTCGTTTCCCCACGCATTTCGTTATGTCGCTGTACAGCTTCATGGACACGTCCTCGGGCGTATTAGCTGCGTCTCGGACCAAGCTAGGTCGACCTGGGTCAGCGAAACTACAAGGTCAACCTTCAACTTTGTGTTCTCTTTAGCAACCGGTAATGTGCTGAGGGGTTCTGTGTCACCGTGACGCAATGCAATTTACAAAGGGCGATACAAGGGAGCGTGGGCGACCTCGTGTCGGGTCACGGGGTTTGTTTGTTGTCATAGTTTGCTACTTGCTCGCTTAAAAGTCTCCGGCATATCTCGGCGTGACATAAAACGCACACGACCGACAACAGGGTCCTCTATAATTAACTTGAGTCTCAAGTTCATTCATTCCTTTCTAAGTGAAATGTTATCCCCGGTTCCATATATAATCAGCTTCCCGGTTCAGTTACTCTGTACTATTATCCCGTACCATTCAAAGCAGGAGAAAGTAAGCCGACATCACCCACAGGTGGCAGGCTGGCCAAACACAGCGACACACACACACATGGAGGAAGTATCGTAACCACGTGATGCTATGGTTTAGTGACCCAGTGCCCGGGGAGAATTTACGAGTTTACCTTCAGCTAGCGGTTATTTGCCGCATCACTTCCCAAGGTCAAGGCCCTCGACTCGGCGCCTTCGACCGGGCGACACGTTGATTTGGGAAGCCGGTGTTTGGAGTGTGATTAGCAAGTCGGTTTCAGTAGAGCACCAGGTGAGAGAGAGAGAGAGAGAGAGAGAGAGAGAGAGAGAGGGGGGAGAGAAAATGTGGAGAGAGAGAATGTTCTATGTGCATGCTGGAACGACCCGTCCTCTTCCTCCTCCACAGTGACGGTGATAGTGCTAATATGTTTCTGGACTAAAGCCCTTTCTGCTTCTTGACCCAGGAAAAGTCGGCTCGGTGTCGGATTCCCCCCAATCATTTAGCTCACTTGATCCGTGTTTGTTCTTCGTTCCAGCGAGATATTTTCAGCGTGAAGCAGAATGATAACCTGGTCTCTTTAATTCGCTTTTTCCATGCCGATTTAAAGCCTACCCTTATGTGGATAATTGCCTGCATTGTCACGTCCCGCTGGTCTCTACGTCAGAAGGGTCCGGAAGGGAAACAATCCGCTAATTATGTTCAGTCAAGATTGACATCAAGACCCTCATAAACCCGCGAGAACCAAACCCATTTGTCTGGTTGAATATGACTGCAAATTACAATGTATATGCAGATAAACACACTGAATTGGCGGATCTCTGATAAACAAAATGTCCCTGTCGTGCGTTACTCCCATTCACTACTGACTATTCGGGTTAACGGTTTTGGTCTGTTCCCTCCACAAGGGTTAATGAACCCTTGGCTTGGCGGCACCGACCGCTCGGCTGCCTGTTTGATGGGAAAACAGGTGTTTCACGTTTGATTGGAGGGCGAGCGAGAGAGGGAGAGGGAGAAGGAGAGAGGGAGTGGGAAGAGAGAGAGAGAGAGAGAGAGAGAGAGAGAGAGAGAGAGAGAGAGAGAGAGAGAGAGAGAGAGAGAGAGAGAGAGAGACAGAGAGAGAGAGAGAGGGAGAGATACAGAGAACAGAGTGACAGTGGGGAAGAGACCGGGGTATTCCCACCTTGACCGTAATCGTTGAGTGACGTGGGGCCCCAGCAGATCTAAGCTACTTTAATCCCATGGAAAGAAGGTGGTTATTTAGCTGTAGTGAGCCAGAAGACCTGCCCTCCTCATTTACGGCTTCCCGGAACCAATGGTTCCCCCCGTCACCTAAACTCTTATCAGTAATGTGCGTGCGTGGTTATGTATTTCACTTATCCACCATTCATTTCTAAAGTATAATACATTCATGTATCATGCACAGCAACCTAGGACCATGCATTTCTAAACGATAAACATTCAGCTATCATCCACCAACCTTGAAACTATGCTCCATAAGAACCCTTGATCGTCACACACACTTCGCCCCTCCCTTTTACCCTCCCCGGGCAAACGGCTACCCATAACCCACCGCTGGGTGGTCCATCACATTCACAAAAAGACCGGTGGCGGACGGGTCACATGGTTTGCATGATGGAGGATGGGAACATTGCCACTTCCTGCCCTGGTCCACTCACATTTCGCGCTGTCAGCTTCGTTCTCGCTGTCTGGCAGGGGTTACCCAGTCGAACCGCACGCGGACGAAATTCACAGTTTAACCCTTCATGGTCCACATTCACTGCACTTCACCAGAGTTCCACTGCTTTTCTAGGGCAGTGTTCTTCCGACCATCTTGGGTGGTCTGCCCCACAACGACTCTTGGGTGGTCCGCCTCCGATGACTGCCTTGGGTGGTGTGTCTGCGACGACTGCCTTGGGTGGTCTCCTCCGGCGACTGCCTTGGGTGGTCTCCTCCGGCGACTGCCTTGGGTGGTCCGCCTCCGGCGGCTGCCTCGGGTGGCGTGTCTCGACTCCCCCCGTGGTGGCGCTTATAAATGGCCCGCCCCTGGGAGCGGCCGGCCCCAGATATCAGGCACGCACGCTATCTCTTTGTGCCCCATGGCCTGGCTGGTGCTGATGGTGCCGGCTGGTGACGCTGGTGGCTGGTGACTGGTGACTGCTGGCCGCTGATTGGCGGTTGGCAGTTCCGGCTGTCCAGAGCGGTAGCTGCTTCTAGGCTACTGGGTCAGGCTGATACCGCGTGGCTGGGCGGAAGTCAATGCTTGCATTGGCGGCAGCTACCAAGTGGCCGCTGTTTGCTCATAGGGTGGCGCGTTTCTGGTCGCGGCGCCTGGATGTCTCGAGGGTCGGGCCGCCGCATGGCGACCGCGTGAAACGCCGTGTTGAAAATGTAAGCCGTCTTACACTAGCACTGCCCCGTGCCACGCGCCGCGCTCGCACCAGCTGTTGCCTTACAATGAAGACGCTGCAGAGACGCTGACTGATTTTTTTAAATCGGTTTGAAAGGCACTGTCTGGTGGAATATCGCGGCACCATGGATGACCTTTGCTGCGTTCTCAGTTTTCTGGTCGTGTTCTCGAGATCTTTGATGCCAGTGGTTTCCGCAGCTCTTATCCCGTCATTTGATGCCAGTGGTGTCCGGGTTTTTTCCCCTCACGACGCAGGATGCTGGAGTGGTCGTCGCGCCGGAGTACATGCGGGGAGTCGGCGCAGGAATCATACCGCAGTGGTGCGCGCCGATCTGGAGAATCGTTAGCGGTGTATGCTTTTAGGCTCGGCGCCCTGTTCGAAGAAGCTTACCCGACGGCTGATAAACAGGTGAGCAACGATTTGCGCCGGAAACTGCTAGCATCATTGCCGACACGCGCTGCCGATTTCTTGCGCCGGCAGCTGCGTTACGCCATGGTCAACCACGACACCATGCTTACCTGGGACGGGCCGGTATCATATCTCGAGTACGAGCAGCTCGACAGTGACGCAGACAACGTACACGAAACTTTGTGCACCGTACAGGCCTGGCGCCGGCCGGACGAAGCCACCTAGGCCTGGCGCCGGCCGGACAGAGGAACGACGGCCACACGGCTTTCGTCACCGCCCGGTGATGTCATCACGCTCAGCCTCCGTGACCCCGCGTACCGCGCATCGCGATCGCCGGTCTTCCACGAGCGTGTCCGACAGCGAATCTGATTAATCACATAGCTGCGACGACACGCGCGTGGTTGTGCGTGCACGACACCACGCGGACCGCTGTCGCGTGGACCGGGCGGCATACAGAGACACTCGCCCGGCAGAGAGCGCCGTTCTGAAACATCGCGTGCGCGCTGCGCGTTTTGCCGACGTCAAGGTCACACTGGACGCGAGTGCCGGCGTGCCAATGACCTGTGTTTTGCATGCGGTGCGCCTGGGCACTTTGCGCGCAACTGTCGCGCCGTTTCTTCACGATGTCCTTCCGGTGGCGGTGCCGAATCTGTCCGCTCGATCCGCCGCTGCGCGAGAACGCCTCGCCCGGTTGCTGGGACGGAATGTGAGATGGCCGACTGGTCCGATTCAGCTACAGCTGTGGAACGGTACGGCGATTCGAGACGCCACCGCCGCGGGGGAAAGGGCCGCACTCCCAGTCGGTCGGGAAACTGATTGGTCGCACGGCCGAGATTGGGCCAGCTGCTGCGACCGATTCAAGTTCAAGATTCTGCCAGTCAACGGATATTGTCCACGACGGTGCCCGATGATGACTCGTCGTGTAACGATGGAGGTTTGTCGTCGTCGCCGGAAGTTCTGCGCACTGAATACGTTTTCGCATCTTCTGTTCGACCGGAACCGATTCTACGCTCGACAGTGAGCGTCGGTGCCCGGCGTGCATCCGGCGTCCTGGATACTGGCTCCGGACGCTCAATGATCGCGCGGTTCCTGATTCACGAAAGTGCGATTCGGCCGTACTCGGAGGTCGTTCGTGCGGTCGGTGGCCACGTGTTGTGCCCAATTGGTTGTGTTGACGTCATGGTGGATTTACATGGAGTGATGCTTGAACTCACGAACGCATGGTTAGTTATTTGGGCTTTAGGGCGCTTCGACCGAATTGATCATTCGCTGCATGGTGCATGGTGTTTGGTGCAACTGCACCATGCGCTGCAACTGCATGGTGTTTGATACGAAACTTGCAGCGGCTGACATCATCATTGGCTGCGACGCGATGGAATGGCACGGGCTACGTCTTGATGTCACGCGACGTTCGGTCTCCGGCCGACACGCTGACGGATCGCGATGGTCAGTGTATTTGCCGCTCGGAACGCGCGACTCTACATGTGCATACTTCGCCAGCGCGGTGCCATGCCACTCAATGCAAGACGTCACTGTCGCACCGGGGGATTCGGTTGCGTTGCCCTGCGCGTTCGCTTCGCAACCGGCATGTGAGTTGTGTTGTGCAGCACCGCGCCAGTTAGTCTTCACTGGCAGCGCCCCAAGTGTGCCCTGCTTGCAGCCCATCGACGGGATCCTCGACCCGACCGCGCCGCGCGTGCTCGTGTGCAACCGTGCCCGTGTGTCTTTCACAATCCGAAAAGGGGCGACGATCGGCGAACTGCACACGGCAGCTGACGGCGGGCTGGATTGCGACTTGCAAGTAGACGTGCTCGCCGCGTCCTCTGCCAACGAACAGAAGTAGATGTGCTCCACGCCATCCGCAGCAAAGATATCGGGCCTGACGCCGGAACAGCGTGGCGCCGTGCAGGCCGTGTTTGACCGGCACGCGGCGGTGTTTGCCCGCACCGACGCGGACACTCTTCGAACCGCGCTGACGGCGCACAGAATCGAGCTGACGGACGACACGCCAATATACATTCGGCCGCGTCGCATGTCCCCACCGATTGCTGAAGAAGTCGAGCGGCAGTGCCTCGAGCTCGAACGCCTTGGGATATTCGAACGCTGCAACTCGGCGTGGAATGTGCCAATAGTCCCAATTCGCAAGCGTGACGGGTCTCTCCGTCTCTGCGTAGATTACCGTCGTCTCAACCAGCAGACGGTGACTGAGCGCTTTCCTATGGCCGATGTCGCTGATTCCGTGTACAGTGCGCATCATATGAGCTGGTTCAGCGCGCTGGATGTTGAGAAGGCCTACTATCAGCTGCCGATTGCTGAGGAGTCGCGCGATTGCACGGCGTTCAGCACGCCGCGCGCGCACTACCGCTTCCGCCGCCTCAGCTTCAGTCTAAAGAATGTGTGGTGATGAGCGCGTCATCGGCGTTTCCGGAGGGCTTCCGGCGCGCGGCTCAGACAGGGCCAGCGACGTGCCCGTATATGGTGTGGACGTGCCCGCCTATGGTGCGGAGAGACGACCTTGAAGGCGTTGCCGGCGGCGTACGTGCAGTGTGGTGCGGAGTCATGAGGGCTGGGCCAGGTTCGTACTGGGGGTGAGATGAGCGCTCGGCAGTCGCGTCACAGCCGCCGTTGAGGGAGACGGTGTAGTTCGCACTCGTGCGTGACGTGCTGGGAAGTTGCGCGCACTCATTCCGTGAATTCAAAGACTTTTTGCCGTTCGATTAATACAGAATGCTCCGGTTGTCTTCCAGCGTGAGATGCAAGCCGTCCTATCCAGCTTCTCGCGCCGGCAGATGGTTGTGTATCTGGACGACCTGCTTCTGATGGAGACGTCATTTGAAGATCATTTGCTGCTCGTGGACGGTGTTCTGTCGGTGCTGGAGGCGCAGGGCATCAGGCTTAACGCGGCGAAGTGTGCGTGGTTCACACACGAGGTCAAGTTTCTCGGGAATCAGCTATCGTCTGAGGGCCTGCGCAAGGCGCCGGAATACGTCGATTAGGTACGGTCCTTTCAACGACCGAGCACCGTTCAGCAGCTTCGTCAGTTTCTCGGACTGGTGAACTTCCAGCGGAAGTTCGTACACAGCTGATCCGATATCGCACGGCCGCTGGCTGAGCTGACCGGTCAGTCCTGCTCCACCGTTCTCGACTGGACACCAGAAATGATCAGCTCGTTCGACCGGCTGAAGAGAGAAATTGAACATGACATCACGCTCGCTTTCCCCGACTACAGCGAGTCCGCCCAGCCGCTTTGCCTCTGGGTCGATGCATCGGCATACGGCGCTGGCGCTTGCATTTCACAACACCAGAATGGTCGGGACAGGTTCATTGCATTTTCCTCGACGTCGTTCACCAACGCTCAGCGCGGCTACTCAGCGACAGGTCGTGAACTCGCGGCGCTGCGCTGGGGTGTGAAGACGTTTCACGCATTCCTGGCTGGCGTCCGATTTATAGTTTACACAGACCATCAGGCGCTCGTGCATCTGCACTCGTTGCGCTTGGTCAACCACCGGGTCGCGCGGACCGTGGAGGAATTGGCGGAGTACGATATGGAGATCCGTCACGTGCCGGGCCGTTTGAACACAGCCGCTGACATGTTGTCGCGTGAACATGTACCGCAGGGGGTGCCATCTGAGCTCGATCGCTCTACCAAACCGGGCCTCCCGGATGGCCTCATCCTACGGTACCGGACGGAGGGGGGAGTGTCTGTGCCAGTGGATGCGACTCAATGCACACCAGCCGGCTGCCAACCACGAGCTCCGCGTTAAACTGATCGACGATGCTCTCCGTTCGCCAGGGAGATATGGACTGAAACTCGATCGGCTCGTGCGTCAGGCGCTGCATCTGATGCGCCTTCCCGGGCAGCCGCTGGCCATAGAGTTACTTGCCGTATTCGCACGCCTGTACGACGTGAGGATACTCGTACACTTCGGGTCTGACAATCCCATGACATTCTGCAGCGTGCACCACAATAAGCATGGAAATATTCATCTACACTGTCTGGCCGGTATCCATTTCAATCTACTCGCAGAGCGCAGCTCGCTCGATCAACAGAACCCAGCGCTGGCAGCGTATATCGTGGATGAGGAACGCGCACGCGAAAACACGGCTTTGCGTGCGCCGCTGCCACACGAGCGAGACACACTGAGCGACGACGACAAACGAGAGTTTGCAAATCCCAGCTGTGAACATATGCATGGTTCACGCTGCTCGATAGCCGCAACTTGTAATGGCAGGGTGGTCTGCGCGTTACTAGATGGTGGCGCAGCCGTTAGCTTGTGTAGCGCCGACTCACTGAGGCGCATGCTAATCACAGATGCGGACATTAGTTGCAGCAATATTTTGCTACGAGGTGTCGCTGGGTCAACTTTCGGCGCTGAGTACGTCGAGGTCGACATTGTGCTGGCGCCCCGAATGACGCCGCTCCGTGTGCCGCTAGTGATTGACCGGAGTGATTCGTTTGGTCACTGCTTGCTGCTCAGCGCGAACTTCCTGCGGGCAGCTGGTGCAGTCATCGATTTGAGACGGCGTGAGGTCACCTGCGGGGATTGTGTTGTCCCCTTACTCGAGGAGCGGCAGGTACCAGACAACTTGATAGGGCTCGCACAAATACACCGCGTGCTTGACAATGCGACTGTGCGTGAACATCAGCGATGCAACCGCGTGATCAGATCGTTGGCACACCACATTCGGCGACGGACGAATAGATGGGATCTTCCAGCACAACTCCGTTGCTTCCGACAGCACTGGAAGCGGATCGGCGTGACAGATGAACTGGTGACGTATCAACACACGGAGCACGGCTGTGTGCCTGTGGTTTCCCGCGACTGGTTTGTTGAGCTAGTCGGAACTATGCACGCCGAAACCGCGCACGCCGGCCATGACAAGCTTATCGACTTGGTCGGCCAGCAAGTTTTTTGTCCGGGTGCGAGCAACATCGTAGCCGACATAGTCGGTGCTTGCACTAAGTGCCAGCTGTTCAAGCCGTCTGCGCAGATAAACCCGTCACCGACACTACGAATCGAGGCGAGCGCGCCATTCGTGCTAATAGTTGCGGATCTGGTTCTGTTTCCTCGCACTGGACGTGGACATATCGCTGTTTGGTCGTGGTCGACCACGCCTCCAAGTTTGGCATCGCTGTACCGATTCGATCAAAGTCATCGCCAGCCGTCGCTATGGCGTTCGAGCAGTGCGTGCTTCCCGCTCTGCTGCGACCGGCGGTCCGCTGTCTAACTGATAACGGCGGTGAGTTCTGCGGATCCGAGTTCGAGGCAATGTTGCAGCGATGGAGCATCGACCACGTTCGCTCCACGCCGCTGCGCGCCCAGGGTCATGGCGCGGTGGAGCGTTTGAACCGCACGCTTGGCCAGTCCCTGCGTATGCTGGACGGCACGCCGGGCAACTGGGACCTGCGCCTACCTCGTGCTCTTTCGGCGTACAACACGTCCGTACATGCAGAGCTGGGTGTGTCACTCGCGGAGTACCTGCTGGGCCGTGTGCACGAGACAAGCGACGTCCCGTGCGTCCCAGTAGCGACCCAGCGTGAGTGGCGCATGGGGCATCCAAGCTTCGCACCATTTCGCGCTGGTGACCAAGTAAAAAGACGATAGTACGCTCGGACAGCTCGCTGGCTAACAAGTTTGAGCGCCGCTACAACGGCCCGTTGACGGTGACACGGGTAAACGATAATGGGGTGACGTACGAAGTTACGAATGGGGATGGCCGCGTAATACGCGCCCACCATACGCAGCTGAGAAAATGGAAGAGCGCGCCAACGTACCTGCAGCGTGCATCTCAGCAGGTGCGTAACCTATTCGACTGGCCGGCCGGCGATACAGGGAGCGAACGAGCTGCTTCCGGGAAAATGTGCGCGCCGCAGCGGTTTGCGCCGTTGCCTGATCAGCCGCATCGGGCTGTGCGACGTGAAGCGTCGCAGCAGACGACGCCACCGCTGCGCTCTTGTCGGCCGTCACCGCAAACCGGGGAGAGGGCGACGCAGACGTCGCCAGCGTTGAAAACAGTCATTCGTAGGTCACCGCAGGCACCGCGACGAGTACGGTTTCAACTGACAACGGAAACGGAGGACCCGAAGCCAGCGGACGGTAGTCCGCCACTTCGCAGATCTGCGCGGAATCGACGACCTCCGCAGTGGCTGTGAAAGACTATGTTACCGATGCGGGGTGATGTGTTTAAATAGCCACCCGACGTGTGTCTCTTGTATATGGAGTGTATGTGTGTGTGTGTTTGTTATAACGGCGTTGGCTGGCGGGGGGAGTGTAACCGGCCCTGATATTGCGCAACGCCTGGATTCCGGGGCCTTTGCGCATGCTCCCGCCGGCCGCCCGCCGGCTACCGAGCGGTTGTTGTTTGCGGGACTTCCTGCGAGACGGGTGCACGGAGTGGTGTCTGAAGGGTGAAATACAAGTGAAGTGTACAGCTGACGCGATAACATCGCATGATAAACTGTCAACTAACACTGTATTAAAAGTACAGGCCCTAAAAGCTGGAATATAAATAGTTCCGTGCCATATATTGATATAACTCTTGTTTAAATTATTGATAACTGATATGGTGTATTAATTGTCAACTCAAAATTTATCTCCGTTCTATAAAATTGCAATTATGTACAGCAATGCAAAGTTACAAATACCTTTAATACAAACTTGCACCTCTTCCAGAAGCTTTACTTACGTCAGAGCTGGTCCCAGAGCTGGTAACCGCCTGTTTTGTTTACATGCAAAACGTGCGCCAGTTTCGGTGACATCCAACCTTGAAACAGTGAATACATTTCTGGAAGATTACGGAACTTATTTATCTACCTACCTAGTTTGGCAAATTTTCAGTTTAAGGTAATTTCTGATTTCTTCTTTTTATAAATTCATGGTTTATGAATGTGCTGAACGTGGTGTGACCACTCATTTCCTCTGCAAATGCATACTTTTCAGTTCGGAGGCAAAAGAACACCCAAAAATGGGCGGTAAATTTGTCTTAAAAGGCGTTTTTGGCAATTGTTCTTCAGAATGCCAGGTTTTTTAGGTGAATTTACCAAAAAGTTTCCAGAGATTTTTACACATTTTTTAATCGGATTTTTTTTCTTCAAATGCAGCTTAGGTTAGTTTAGGTCATGTTGCATTTTTTAAACATTTCTTTTTATGCTAGGCTATCTAACTCGAAGCCCTTTTTGGCATTATTTTGCTAACGACCTGAAAAGGAAGCATTCGGACAGAAAGTAAGTGGTCCCATCATCTTAGGTAGGTAGTTACCTAGGTAGTCACCTTCATAAACATAGTAGGTACCTATTCCAAAAAATAATTAAAAAATACTTTGAAGACAAATGTACCAAAGGGGCTTGGAGTTGCTAATTTAGCATAACAAGTAATGTTCAAAATAAAGAAATAAAATGTAGCATAACCTAGCCTAACCTAACCTATGCAGGAAACCAAATTATATTAAATAGATAATTTTCAAACCATTTTTTTCTGAAAGCATTTCAATTTCACCTTAAAAACCTAACCTAACCTAACCTAAGCTCTCACCGGTTCTCTCACTTAGTTGGCTCCCAAAATTCTCAAGTTTCAGGTCACCTAGAGATGAGTTCTGTGTCTGATTCCATGTACAGGGGAGCCTGTATCTGCAGGCATGCCCTTGATTAATGAAAATAAAGCTACCAGATAAATAGGAACATGAACAGGAATTGAACAGGCAGGGGTAAATTTGCAGTTTGAGGTGGGTTTTTTTTTGTGATTTTTAAATTTTTTCGTCATGATACTATGTTTATGAAGGTGACTAAGATGATGGGACCACTTATTTTCTGTGCACATTCTTTTTTCTACTTTTTTTTAAAACTTAGAGTAGCAAGTATAGCTGCCAATAGATAGGTAGTTGTTACACAATATTTATAATGTGAGTTCAGCAAAATGAAAGGTAAATTTTTGATAAAATGTGTTTTTTGAATTTTTGGGAAAAAAATCAGAATATGATGTTTATGAACATGACTAAGAAGTGACCACTCATTTTCGGTGCTGATGCTTACTTTTCAAGTTGCACATGGTATGTGAACCATGCCATATGTATGACATCAAACCTTACCGATGTGACATCATCATTCAAATTGAAAAGTAAGCATCAGTGCCAAAAATGAGTGGTCACATCTTCTTAGTCATGTTCATAAACATCATATTCTGAATTTTTTCTCAAATAATTCAAAAAACACCTTTTATCAAAAAAATACAAAATGAAATACAAAGAAGTAAAGCTACTCTTCAAGTTTGCTTATTATGTTATCATGGCCAATCTATTCATTATATTCATACAACAATGTGCAGAGATTTTAGTGCAGTGCAGCCTTAGATGTAGCCATATCTGTTATGGTTACTACCTACATCATCAGGTAATTAATTCCAAGTGGCACAACATCTGAGATAAAACTATGTTCCTATAATCCACTAATTCACATTTGAAAACCAATTTCAGTGAATGTCCACATGTGTTTTCAAATGGTGCCAGCACAAACATGTTAGGGGGTCTTGATTGCAGAATGGCCATGCAAAATCTTCCAACATTTGATTATGTCTGCTTGAATCAGTCTACCTTTCACAGAGTACAAATATAGTTTTTACAATCTGGCACCATAATCCAGACCTTCCATCCCCTCTATGTCCAGTGTCCACCTACTCTGTACTGACTCTGGTCACCTTAAATCACCTATGTATCCTGTATTATAAATGCATGAGGAAACTGCCAAGAGATGTCTGTCATGAGTAATGCACAGGGTTTTCATAAATTCAGGAGAACAACATAAAGTAGAACTAAGTAGGCTGCTGGCCAGGCTTCCAGCTTTTGTACAATACCAGCAATGTGTTGGTGGAAATGCTGGTTTGTATATAATGTGATGCCCAAGTCAGTATGCATCTCCACAAGGTTTACCTGAATTACACCTAGGTAATAATGTGGATAAGGGCCAGGATTTTTAGTCATATGAGCCATGGTGTGCTTTGAGAACTGCACATTTCTTGGAGTCTGTTGCTATTCCCCATGACTTGGCAGTAATAACCAGTGTATCAATGTCTTTTTGGCCCTGTGAAATGCCAGCCAGCAGGTCTGTGACAGATTTGTACTTCAGTTTCATGTATATCTTTAGGTCATCTACAAAGACCTTGAATTGGGAGGGTATACCATGAGGTGCATAATTAACATCAATCAAGAATAACACAAGGTCTAGTACAGAGCCCTGGGGTACTCCGCCTAGAACACCCTTTGGCTTGCTGGAAGAGCCAGAGACAAGCACTTTTATTTCCCTCCCACAGATAAAATTTTGAATCCAGATAAGGATTATCTCTGAAATTCCCAGAGCTCTCAGTTTTGTTAGTAGCAGAGCATGATTAACAACATCAAATGTGTTTGAAAAAATGATTGAAATTTACCCACAAAAATACATAGGCTAAGAATACATAAAATACATGCAAAATTTATATATATATATATATATATATATATGTATATATATATATATATATAAAATGGAAAATTTGCAGTTTAAGGTAGTTTCTTATTTCTTGGAATTTTTTTCAATGCAATGTTTATGAATGTCCTCAATATGATGTGACCACTCATTTATTCCACAAATGCATGCATACTTCTCAGTTGGGAGGCAAGATAACACCCCAAAAAGGGGCTTTGAGTTGGGTAATATATCATAAAAGTAAAAGAAATGCCTACTGTTAGTATTTATAATTATATTATGTATGATTAATATATGACTAACAATTCATGGAGCAATATTTTGTAAAGAAAGGAAACATTAAAATATGTTTTTAAAAGGTCATGAAATAACAGAACCTAAAGTTGACCTTGGCAAATCACAACTTTCTTCATTGTATTGGTTAGACCTTCCTCTTTCAAAGGATGTATGAGTTTGGTATGCTAATTGCTCATATTAAAAATGTAAATATTTTCTATATGCACTTTCTATGCAACCTTACAATTTCAATAATAGCAACTTGTGATCCTTGAGACCTAGAAAACTGAAAATTCCAGAATCGCAATTCGGGCCATCAATAACCACATGATCCCATTTTAGTCGAAATCTGATAGGGTGTGGTGAACGTGCCTTGGTGATTTGTCCTGTAATCTCCCTTATTTGTCTGCATCCAACACACAAGGCTCACCAGAGGCAGATATAAGACAGGGTGGGGGGGACACTGGTGGCATGTGCTCATGGAAAAACGATGCCCCTACAGTGCCACTCGAGTGCTTTCATTTCACTGTTTTCAGTTGAAGGCCTGGGTTGAAATCGCTTCCTTCCAGGGATAGTCAAGTGCATCCCCCTCAATATTTTCTCAATCATTGGCACCCCTCTGTGGAAATGATATCCCTTCAATTAAGTGTCCCCACCCCAACAAAATCCCCGGACTCGCCTGTGATATCCAATATGCAACAGTCGATATGGTGAAGTTAGGTCTATTTGGCCATTGCTTGTCTGCATGCCCGCCACCAAACCCTTGATCTGTTGCACCTTCCAGGGCTTTCTCTAGCATGCTAACTGCATGGACCGAGACCCTAACTGATGGCTATGGTCCCCCAGTGAAGTGAACTTTCCATTGCATAAGCAGTACTTGAGGGCTGCAAGCTCATTTGGCTCCATTGTAATCAATTATAGTGCCCCCAGTCAAATATTGTCAAATGCTGCCATATAGGACACACAGATGGCATTAAGAACAAAATAAACAAAAGTTTTTGTTGATTTATAAGTTCCATCATTGTTGCTAGTATTTTGTAATAAACATGGAGGTTTCCTTAGCCCCTACAAGTAGCTTCTTATTTTTAAAATTAACTTGAGATCAAGAAAAAGTGTTTTATAGATGCTACTTGAGGTGAAGCAGTGGAGGCTACCAAGAAAATATCAGATACTTCAGTGATGGCAATTTTGTGTGACAACCTTGTTTCTTCTGGTAGCCTTGATTCTGATGGAGAGCAGTGCACTCTGGCATAATCACACTAAAAGATGGTAAGTTTTGGACACACGGTTACTAACTTCTAGGAGGATGTCATATAAGATGGCATCTTCATATATCAGCATGCTCTTTGCAGCTACACTCAAACACAAACTCAATCTGCCATTGGGTTTTATTGCATCATAGTTTTTTTCTTGATCTCGTTTTGAAATCCATGAATGAAGTATTAGGGCTTAATAAGAGCCACAGGGGCCCATGTGGGATATATATCTGGGATATACATCTGGGAATACATTTAATCTCTAGCCAGATGAGTGTGATAAACCAGGAAGCATGCTTAGTGTAACGCAAATATAAATTGTGATGCACGTTTTCCCACTGTGATGTCGCTGTATGTCCAGTATGGTCGATGCACCTTACCCCCCCCCTCCACACACACACATACTGTGATCTAATTAATTTCCACAAAATTCGATATGTTCACTTAACAGTCGAGAAGTTACTGATATCGATGCGTTGCTTCGGCAGAATGACGTTTGCTCTGAGGTGTGCTTTCGACGAACCTAATGGCACTTAAGTTGGCTGGAAAATGCACCACCTGGGTTTGCAGTTGGATAACCTTTGGTTTGTGATAGACTGTCTGACAATTATATGACCTTGCTATCAGTTGTATGCATGGATGCGCTTACAGTGCCATTTACTTTTTGGCGAATTGTATTACCTGTTGGAATGGAATGGAGCAGCAGTTGAGTGGCTGTTGTGGTTGGTCGGTTGGTCGGCTGGTTGACTGCCGGTGGTGACGTTGGCAGTTGTGCCGCGGCCAGTGACCAGGCAGTCGTGAGGCCGCTATGGAGAGCCAGGTGCCGGTGCCGCTGCTGTCGCCGCCCGCCGAGCTGACCTCGCTGGCGGCCAGCACGCTGTACCTGCTGCCGCGCGGGACCGACCTGTCGGCCGCCCACCCCATCGGCGAGTACATCGACCTCAGCAAGGTGGGTGTCGCCTGCGGCTGCGGCGGAGCCCGGCACCCACAGATGGCATCCACAGATTGCCACCCACACACCGGACCAGCCGCGGCTGGCGTCTACAGATGGTCGCCCGGCACCCGACCAGCCGCGGCTGGCGTCCACAGATGGTCGCCCGGCACCCGACCAGCCGCGGCTGGCGTCCACAGATGGTCGCCCGGCACCCGACCAGCCGCGGCTGGCATCCACAGATGGTTCCCGGCACCCGACCAGCCGCGGCTGGCGTCCACAGATGGTCGCCCGGCACCCGACCAGCCGCGGCTGTCGTCCACAGATGGTCGCTCACGCACCAGACCAAATTGTTTTGATCCCTGGATCTGGTGTGGGCGAAAAATGACCCTGGTAGTCCGCGCGTCCTATAGCACCAACCCTTCACCATCCAAGATTTTGAGAGAGTAAATTTCCGGTCATCGAATTCGAACAAGAATGTTTTCGTTTTGTTTTTTGTTTTAATCACGGACACTCGTTCGTATACGCGTTTAGGGGTGGATTACCTATTTATTGTTTGGTATTGATGTGCCATGGAGGGTTAGGTATATTAAGCAGTACACAACACATCCAAGATCGTGACGTGTAGTTATATTTTCGTTTCATAATGCAGTGTTTAGCATTTGGCACACGAAGATTGTACTCTTGCACCATTGCATTGTCAATATGTATCATGCAACCTTCCAAGGAAGAGAGTACAATTTTCCGACGATGCTAATGTTCCAGACAGCGAAAATCCACGACACGGCTTCTTCCAGCCTGGCCCATGCGAACACAGTGTGCGGTGGCGGCTGTATGAATGTCCACGGACCCGGCCGTCATTGTGACCTATGTGACGGGGGTATGGACGCGAAATGACACCGTGGCGCGCCCTTAAACCCAAGTAATCAATCAATCAATCGACCCATGTGACAGGCGTGTGACCTCTGACGGCCGCCACGGTGACCCATGTGACCTGCGTGTGACCTGCGTGCCGCCACCAGACGCACCTGCCGGCTCTGGTGGAGCCGCCGCCGTCCGAGTCCGGCTGGGGCCGCGTCTGTCTGCATCACGAGCACTCACGCTGGCAGGCAGCCAAACGGCGGCTCAACGTCACAGAGGACCACCAGCTGGCCACCGTCCTGCTGGACCTCTACGAGAACAGCATCGCCTCCGCCCAACAGTGAGCCGCCCCTGGTGTTTGTGGTTGGATCTGCTGCGTGTTCAGCTGGCTGAACTTAGTAGTCAGGAGAATGTCAGGTCACGCCGATGGGTGATCACTGGGTTCGATTGGTGAGGGTGCACTGGGCTCCGTTGTGCATTTGCTCGTGAAGCAGCAGACGTGTCTGTTTTATTGGGAAATTTAGCTTTTGTGGCCTAAGATTTGCTTTCCAGGTCTCCAGCTCTGCTGGATTCGCTCGTACACTATCAGTCAGTTGGATGTACTGAAGCGTGTGTTCGACTCGGTGGTTGTGAAGTTTTGTGCAGCCTGAAGGAACGTATCTCACGAGGTGCCTGACTCACCTCTGCTGACGTCATCGTCCTAGTGAACTGCCAATCTACATAGACGCGAGCAGCTCAAATGCTCGTCCACATGCACAAATAATTAGTTGTATACAGGTGCAACGTTGACATAAGCAAGTGAACAAATTTCCAGGATGCTGATTCATGCTGCCGCATCATACAACCATGTTCAAAGTTTCTGTAAGCTCCGAGGGTGGTAAATTTGTCTTAAAAGGTGTTTTTTTGTGATTTTTTGGAATTTTTATTTGGAATACCATGTTTATGAAGGTTACTAATATGATGGGACCATTTATTTTCTGTGCAAATGCTGACTTTTCACGTTGTGAGCAAAATAATGCCAAAATGGGGCTTTGAGTTTCACATAGCATGAAAAGAAATGCTAAAAAATAAAATAAAAATGCAACATAACCTAACCTATCCTTGCCTAACCTACCTTTGGAGAAAAAAGTCCAAAAAATATAAATAGAAACATGTCAAGCAATTTATTTTCTGAAAATTATCAAAATTAAGAAAGAAATCTAACTCAGCTTAACCTAACCTAAGCTGCTTTTGAAAGAAAGGAAAAAAGAACACTTTGGAAACTTTTCGGTGTTATTGTGCTTGAAGGTGGTAACAAGAAAAGTTTTGACATGCATTTGCCTCCATAAAGCAAACAAATGGGTTTGGTTTTGTTAGGTTAGGTTAGTTTAGTTTTTTTAAGTTATACAATTTTTCAATTTTTTTTTTCTCATAAAAAAAAATTCATTTCACTGAAAGAAGTGGTCCCATCATCTTATTCACCTTCATAAACATTTTTTTCTGAAAAGAAACACCTTTTAAGAGCATAATACCCGAGGGTCTTCCCAATCTGGGCTCAGGGTGCCCTGCGGAACCAGGACCTACCTGATGCTCTGGAATATTATTTCATCTGAGCATGACGTGACATCGCGAATAGCTGGGCCTCCATTCCTAGTTGTATCTCTAGAGCCGCCACTATTAAGACTAGTATTTGTCGTTTTGACAACGTAGGTATAGGGGATCATTGGTAAAGGTTTCATGCGTCTGGCTAGATTAGTTGACACGTGACGCGCGAATCATTCCAGAGCGTTCGTCTCTGAAGTACAGGAATACAGGTGAGCCAGCAATAACTTCCCACCTGTATCAAATCTGATTTGGACCTGCATTTGCTTCAAGAACACCGAGGTATTTTTAGCACGTGCAGTGAGAGTGGGACTCCGTTTATAGCGCGCAGTACATGGAGTTTCTGTCCCCTTACATGCTATATACCTACCGTAATAACTATGTGTGCTAGGGACACGGAAGTTTCAAGTGCATGCGGGTTTCGGGAGACCCTCTAACGTGGAGCTGAGGGGACGAGTGGTCTAGGGGGTAAGATGCTCGTCTCACAATCGAAAGGTTGTGGGTTCGAGTCTCACCTGTCGCTACTCTTCGCCCGCGACCAATCGGCGTGAGAGATTGGTGACGCTACATGACTCAACGGTCGACATGTCGTAAAACCAATAACCAACCAACTAACGTGGAGCTGACAATCCAAATTAAAAGTCGATGCTGCCCGAAGTAATTTGGGTCAACGTATCAAAATCGATCTTTAGGTGAACATTCAGCCCACTCGGTCTATGGGTGTCAAATGACCCTGTAGTCGGTGCGCCCTTAAACCCAAATAATCAATCAACCACTCGATCTAGCCTGATCGGCGTAATCGCAGGTGTGCCCTGGACCCGGTGTTCTTGTCACGAACACAACTCGCCAGTATCTTAGTTTCGCTGCCACCACTGGCACTGTAACCACTGCAGATGATGCGATGTTGTCCGAGTTCGAACAGTCCGCCCTTCCTGTGGAACCTGATAATCTCGGAGTTATTTATATCCGGTAGGTATCGCTGGTCAGCCTTCGGCACGCCGCTTACATCGCACGACTTGCAGCTCAGTCCTGCACTGACAGGCAACCTGGGCGCACATGGCCTCTGTTGTCGACCCGCCCTAAAGGCCAAACCAACTAACTGACACGCAACATTTGTGGCAATCGTCGCCGACACTCAAGTACAATATTTACGAAAAGGAATGTTGGTGGATTATATTCCGTTTCCCACAGAGCCGTATCGATTGTTTTAAAAGCCAGGTACAGGATGACGCCACCTCACTTGTGTGGAGCAGCCTCGGTCGTGTTGTTGGGAGCAGGGTGGGGGTGATATCAGCCACCCAATGCGTGTGGAGCGGGCCTAGCAGTGGACCAGCTCTGGCTCGGTTGTGGACGACTACTCGCCTCGGCGAGCTCATAGGAAACTGAAGCTGTGCACAGCCAGACCGAGGCTTTTTACAACGTCACCCAGGCCGTGCACGAGGTGACCGATGATGTGCGCGACGTGACCGAAGAGGTGACAGGCGCTGGCGGGGTTGCACTGCGAGATCGGCTTGCCGGTCCCGACGCTCAAGAGGTGATCGGGAGCCCAGCCGGTGTTTGGTTCCCGGGTGTGGTGCGGCTCTGGTGAGGTGTGGTCGGCGCCACACCTGTCACTCTCTGTGGGTGCTGGTCACTGGCTCCGTGGTTGGTGACGATGGACGTTGTGTGCAGTGTGGTCGGCCGCCACACCCCGTCACTGTCTGTGGGTGTTCGGTCACTGGCTACTGT